>JAGDQP010010544.1:23479-48079 GCA_022664845.1 Lepisma saccharinum | reverse complement strand
TGTGTGTGTGTATATGTCTTGTGGTCTATCGTTGAACAGCTCTTGATGAATAATCTACAAAACAATAAATAGCTTCTCGATAGCTCTCATATAAGGCGAGATTTGAATTTTTGAAAATAAGAAAAAACTTCGAGATCTACCTCAGCCTGTAGTCCTATCGAAAGGGATTTTTTTTTACGTCACCAGTATACCAAGGGTACATAGTACTTCTTCCCGAGTTATTTGGAATCGAAAGTATTATTTGCTTTGTGGCTCATGGAGATGTATTTGGGACATACGTAACCGTCCTTGGAAAAGATATATTTAGATTATTAGCAACTTTAAAAAATCTATTATAAAATTATTTCACACTAGCGAACATAAATTACGAGTATTTGAAAATAAGGTTTGGAGAAAGATATATGGGCCGAGATGACTGGAGAGTGGAAGAGACTGAATAATGAAGAACTCCACGGACTGTACTGAATCAGTATTCATCAGATATTGTAAAAATAATGAAATCTGGAAGACTAACGTGGGCAGGCCATGTAGCTCGGGTGGGGGAAAACGAAGATTCTATTCTATTCTGTTTGGAAGGCAACATGGAAGGAGGCCATTAGGAAGACAGATACGTCGTTGGGAGGACAATATTAGAAGCGATCTTCGAGAAGTAAGTGTTGATATAACCCAGGGTAGAATCCAATGACGAACGTTTGTTACTGTGGCGATGAACTTGCGAGTTCCATAAGCCATACAGTTAGTTAGTTTAATATAGAAAATATCTATTTTCACCGGTTTTGTGTCCTTGAACTGCCTTTATTGAGATCGAACTAGCTGTATGTGTTCACAGTTTTCAATATTACGATGTGCCGGATTTCGAACCTTTATTTCAACAACAAATAACGCAAATTATGTTTGTTAATAATATATACTTTTAAATATAACTATTGGTCAGAATTAGTGCCAGGCTAATACTCTCATTCCTTGACAGCTATTGAAAACGTGTCCATCACTTAACACCCTACGTGAATATGGCCCCTTTTTCTACTTCCCTAATATGTAGAAATATCCTTCCAATCATGAAAGACAACTGAGTACAGGAAGATGCAACTAAAGTGCCGACAGATCTGCTAGAACACATTAGGCTCTTTGCAGTTCCTCATTCTGAGATTATTTTCACTTTTGTGACACGCATATTTCGTAACAGCATAGGAACTAGCCGCCTAGTAAGCTAAACACCTACTAGTATATCATCTACTTGTAAACATACCCGTTCTAGCAAATATGAGATTTTGTTTATAACTGATGATCAACTAAATCGAGGTTTCACTGTTCTAGTGGAAGTTTAACACGTCTATATTTACTTGATAATCAGTACACTATCAAAATACTTTGAACATTCACAAGAAATAATACTAAGAGTCGTATTAAAAGGAGGTAACAATGTCAGGACCAGGAAAATGCAAATGAATAAACTATATTATATTCATCTTTGCTACTTTGTGCTTTAAGTGATCAGAAGTATAATATACTCAAAAATAGTTTTTTGAACACTTTCCTACATGCGTCATTCTTAGGAGAACTCACATAATAAATCTCTTGACTTCTTGTTTGAGTAGCGAAACACTATCGTTACCAAATTTCACTTTATTTTTACACAAATGTTTCGCTGATAACACATATATTGTATTTGACTTTAGCTTCTTATCTACTAAGTACTCAGGTAAATCTTACTCTGCTAGAAATTTTATGAATAACTACATTTAATGTAGATGGTTTCCTCTTAAACAAGCCACTCACATTTTTTTAATGCCAAGTTGCACAGATAATTTCAAATTGATATTGAAACAATGTTGAAGACTGATCATCTATTTATAAACTCCTCGCCAATTATCTCCAAAAAATACTTCAATATATCAGTATGTTTGAGAATCAGGATAAGATGAGATAATTGTGCTGAGCCATTAATAGATAACTGGCCCCATACCATTTTATCATACAATAACTAAAATTTAATTAATGTTCTTTCAGTAAGCATTCCAGGACGTAAGTGTTTTCTTTAATTTATTCTATGTATTTCCGGTATAAAAACTTTCAAATGTCAAGAAGCTGTTAGCAAGCAACCTAAGAAAAATTATTTGTACATATGAGTGATTGTTATATTTATATACTACAGTTCCCAATATCAAGCCAGATGGACCACAGGATTTTGTGACAGTTATACTTAGATCATATACACCATTAAAAACAACATATTTTCTAAAATATTTTCTAAATTAATCTTAGGTGTCAATTATGAATTCAATAACGCAAACAACTTTGCATTACTAAAAACAGACAGTTTAAAAAAACAAAGAATATCAATTTTTATATTTATATATAACAAATTACAAACTAATTTGAAACAATGATCGATTGACCATCGTATGATGACGGATGACCGAGAGCAGTATTTATTATATATTGGTGTTATCTTTTGTTTTGTTTTAGTGGAACAGAACTGCAACTCGAACACTTTTCTAACCTCTCAGGTATTTTGCAATTTCAAGAACACATAGTCTCCTACGTGAGTTCAATGAGAAGAAGGTACACATGATAACGTTTTAAAAGGTTCTTCCCTCCACAATCTATTTTCAGTTTGTTTTTGTACATAAATTCAAGATACACTGATATTTTCGGCTTACTTCGTTTCCTTTTTGGCATGTATAAGTACCAATCATGAGGAATTTTCAAATAGTAGTAAATTGAATTCAGAGAATACTTGTGCCATACTGCATATGCTATACTCTATAATTAGTTTCTCTAAATACACAATCACCGAAGAAGTACAGTAAAAGACACAATTGAACTTACTACAACTATGTTGAGAGAAGATTCTGGATCGAACCACTTCACTGACATTCTTCTTTGTATAATAATTATGCATTTGCAGGATTGTTTAACGAATTCCCAGCTTAGTTCAAATAATGTTACCCAAATTATGCAATGTAAATAACTAGAGATTTAACTATATAATTTAGTAGCAACGTAAATAACATATCTCAGAATGATCCGTTCTTTTACTTCCTGCCCCAGGCAAAAATATATCTTTGCAAAGATAATGAATATAAGAAAAAAAAACTTGTTGTGTGGATTGTGATAGTTAATTATTATTCCAAGCATATCAAGTGTCTGAATAGTTTGGGAGAAAACAATATGAAACTTCACAACAATGATAATATGAGATATGTGTGCCTGTCCATCCAAGAAATTAATTGTATGTGAAAAGTTTCCAGTATGTAAAGATTTCTTAAATATGTATAATGGGGTTCTGCTTCAGAATGAATACGGTGTTGAAAGATAGATGATTGTTATGTGAATGTTGAAAGTTTCCGATCAAATCAAGAAATTTTGTGAATAAATAGAAAGCATTATTAATTTAGATGATTGTTTTACCCAAACTTTTAACTGCCATCATGGCAGATATAATACCTCGTCTAATACTGCGGCATAACATGACGGGCTAGAAAATTACAACTTATGGTGTCAATTAAATGTACGCGTTATTTTGGCAAAGGCAATGAGCTTATAGCCTCAATAATGAGCTTATAGCTGACAATACACATACACGTATAGTGCACCAAAGATTCACAAACCTAGTGCATTTCCAAACACACGATAGGCAATTATTATTATATGGTAACGATATTACTGCTTTTGTTTGATCTTTCCTTCAGACGCTTGTTGATGTGCTGCTTAAATACAAAAGTAACATCAACCACTTCATTAGTTTTTAATGATTTCCATGTTACCATCAAATATCGTAATCACATTTCTGAATGATGCTAAGTCCATGAGATGCAAGTCCTTCAATTCATGGAACCCAAGTACAAAATATTCTCTGAAATATCCATAATAACAAACCTTCGACTATAGCAACACAATGAAAGTTTAACATTCATGTTGGATTGCTCTTTTATCTTCGTGTTTAAGGTAGAAGGGCGTAATTGTGTCCTTAATTTATTTCTGCAAGTAAATAAATAGGTGACTTATCAAATAATTTGCAACTCAATATCTGTATTTGATGACTAATTAGGAAAACCTTATAAGTAAACTCAAATAGCAACAGAAGTACAAAGAACTGCAAATTTCCAAAGATTTATTTCGCTTCGGTAAACTTCTCATATAAAATTTAGTAAACGTAAATTACCCTCTTCTTCCTTGAACGTAAAGATAGAATATGTATGTATGCTCGCCTGATGGTTATGAAGAATAATATATGTAGTATACATATACATACAAAAAAATCTTCTGTCCTCATTACAACACTGGATAACAATAGTCAATACAACGATAAGCATATCAATGCCATTATCTCTTTTGTCTATTCGCTTATCTTTACCTATTTTGTAAACTTCAATTCAACGATAACGAACTTTCGAAAGAATGCCGTCACGACAATTGAATTATTGCAAAATCGTTGATGAACGAAAACAAATTTTCATTTTTTAAGGATGCAAGCTCTAATTTGCAATGCGATCCTTATGAGATAGTATTTGTGATCTACAGAAAGGTTAACTAAACTACGTCTGTAGAGATAGCAGACAGCGTATTCTAAAAGACGAAAGGGTTGGCCAATATACCCAACTGTCTCTTATTTGGCAGACTGATATATTTACTATTAATGTACAACTATTGTAATGATATGAAATAGATGGTAGAACACTTCAATATGTTATTTTAAAGCGGTCTCTTGGCCATTAGTTTTGTCATAATTTATTAAGAGAAGGACGACTTTGCACTGAGAAACCTCGAAACTGGGAAACTGTACGTATGAGGTAAATCAACACTACACAAACGTTCCGTTGAAGATGAGTAACAATGAACGCCAGTAAAGTGGTAATTTTTAATTACAATTTATTTATCTTTATTTTCCAGCTTGAACGTTTCCCTGTTTTAAATTCTATGACAAATAAGAAAAAAATCACGAAGATATTATTGAAAACCAAAAAATGGTTCTATTCTAATGAAAAGTGTGTATCTTACACTGTACGTTAGCGTTTGAACAAGATATACAATTGTTAGAAAATGATTGTTTGCACCTATTTTTTCACACAGTACAGAATTTAAATGTTTGATAACATGGTTGATGTAGTTGTCTTATTAGGTCTGGTAATGTTAATTCTTCACTAATGATGATAAAGAAGTAAACATATCGCCATCATATATTTAAAATATCAAAAACAACGTGTTCTGATATCCAAATTAATGAGTTTAATTAGTTTAGTACTACGCCATACCAGACAATCAGTAATTATAATTCAGTTGTTTCATAAATATGTAATCGTATTTTAATAAATAATTTACTATTTCTTAACAATTTTCTTTAATGTTTCAGGATTGGTAACATCATTTAAATAGAAAAAAAATGTCGGGAATCAGCTCTCAGTTATTCATGATAATCGTCGCACTTTCTTGCAGTGTTCAGTGTGTGCCCCGAACTGTAGGTAAGGTATTATAAATATATGAGTCAAATTAAATGAATGAAATCTGAAAGTAATACAAAAATAATTAAGTAAGTTATTCTAATAGTGTTAGGTAAATTAAATATTCAGTCTTTATTCAACAATAAATATGTGAACAGAGCTCTGACAATACATTATGAAGAATATATTCAAATATATATTTTTCACATTAATGCACTTTTGTTAATTAAAAATGCTGCCGTATTTCCCACATAGTGTGTGAACGTAAGATTAAACTTTATTATAGTTAATTGTACGATGTGGAGTGATTTTTAATATTATATAGATTTGCTAATTATTTCGAAACCTTATTGATATCTTACGTAAAAATTGTTCTTCAAATAATATTTGATTGTTGCAAAAAGTGTTTCGATTATCCTGGTACTGCGTTTTGGTTAACACATTGTAGGCACCTTCTTCACTTAAATGCTATCAGCACGTTTTCTTTCTAGCAATTAAATTCGCTATTAATATGAAGACAGATAAAATGAAAAATATGAACAATGGTTCATCTGTTGTAATAATGTATGGCTAGGATACTTAGAAAGGAAAAATTGGAAAATGAGTATAAATTACGTGTGGTTGAAAATAAGTGTACGAAAAGATATGTATTTATCCGACAATGGAGAAAACGCTGTAATGGTGAACTACACGAATTGTATTATTCAAAATGTGTTATAAGAATAATGAAATCACAACGGGTAAGATGGGCAAGCCATGTAGCTAAAGGCCACTTTAGACGATCCAATTTCTCGTACGATCCCTCGTGTGCAATCTCATCGGTTACGTTCTTTGATCGTGTAAAGCGCAGATCGTACGATTTTTCATGCCATCTCCGATGTGTTCTCTAAATAGAAACGGTCCTATTTTTCAGCGGATTTTTCGTACAATCTATGACAGCACCCGTAGTGGCAATATAGCGTGCTTTCCTATTCGGCTGTTTGGTTATGGATTACGAGAGAAAGAGAACATATTAATGTTATTATTTGATCTAGATATTAACATACACAATGGCATAATAAACTATTACAGGTATAAATATATATAAAAAGTTTTTTAAGGGAAGTGTAAAAAGGTCAGTGATACTGCAGTACAGCTACTTCTGCTATAGAGGACTGGCAATACCTCAAAATGCCACGTTTTGCATTCTTATAACCATAAAAGGTACTAAATACGTGAGAAATATGCTTAAAAATATAAAGACAAAGTTCTGATGTGATCTAATAGCTACTGCTTTTCCTATATATTGTGCAATGCAGTGAAGGTGATTTTCATTATTTTTCTTGCGCGTAGAGTACCGAATCTGCTTCAATCATGATAAGTATGAAGATAAATAATGTAGAGGATACCGGTATATTTGCAATCATATTCCTCCCCAATTATTTTGATGAACATATACGCTCTGTGCATCCGAAATAATGAAATACATTGAACAGTAATTGCAGAAGTAGACATAATGTAAGCACAGTGTCAACGTCAACCCAGAGCTGTGCAAGTAAATACATGAGCTAGGTAATTAATCGAACGAACTAATTTTTATTCAAGGGTTAAGACAGCTGACCCACCCTATTCACACCTATATATCTTGTGTGAAATGAGGATATAAATCATATAAAATCTACATCACTTCTCATTTTTGTATTTTGCAAGTATTTCATGCTTATAGGAACGTAAAACGTAGCATTTTGAGGCGTTTCCAGTGTTCTGTGATAGAAGTAGTTAAACCGCAGTGTTACTAATTGCCCCCATATGTATAAATAGGAGTTAATATATCGCGATTTATATACTTTTGAAGTGCTGTGTAATGTCACATATCTTGTTAACTCAGAAATATTGTAAAACCAAAACACATATGACTCCGAAGTTATCATCGAAGACAGAAACATTTCCAAGGTTTTTTTGTGTCCGCATTGAAATATCTTTATCGAAGTACAGAAGTAAAACTACGACATTTTCGTTACCACTGAAACCTAGTAGAAGTTAGATTCTCTTGGTAGAAGAATTTGACATTACAATTAACTGAATTTCTGTAGCGTCAAGATTCATTGTTATCTATATTTTATTTTTTTTTAAATGGGCAATACTTTCACAAATATCTGTGGCATAATTACCATAAAACCTGAGGTGTCACAACTATAAACTCCAGCAATTTCATCATTATCCCCTCGTATCCAAAATTGTACCGTGTAAAACACTATACAATATTGTATGATTTATCGTACGAAAAATCTCGTACTATGGATTGTATACATTCTTTCATACGAGAGATCGTACGAGAAATTGTACCGTCTAAAGCGGCCTTAAGATACATAAAAGAAGCACGGATATGGATAGTATATCCAACATGACTGGTAAGCCTGAAAGAAGAAGTAAGTGGTGAAAGACGCCCATGTTATTGAGGAAACAATATGAATCTGAATATTTGTGGTCTGTTGACGACGAGAATTTGTTTGATCTTGACTAGGTAGAAAACAATGACCGACGTTATCACAGGGGTTTGTTCGTCCAGCCATAGAGAAAGTTAGATAATATCTTTTCATTGAGAAAGAAGCATTGATAAAATAAGGTAAAACACATCTTTTAGTGTTACCGTGTACGAAAATTATTGCAAAATGTATTCCAACAATAAGAAAAGAACTAAATTTTACACCCTGCTCTAACAATGCCTTTTTAATAACGTTTTTAAAATTTTGATATGGAGTTTCTTCTCATGTTCAAGGAGCAATGATGCAGGAGTAACTCTTTACTGACAGTTAAACATACTGATAAGAATTCGTTTTTGCAGAAATTTACAAAGACTGTAAAATGGATGCTCTACCGATATTTTATATCAAAGGTGGCTGAATGATGACTGATTTTGATTGGTTAACGCTTTCAATATTTATTAATATACATTGCTATTATTTCCAAGAACGATGTCTTCATAAATTTAAGTTTAGTAAATACGTACTATGACAAGGTAATTGTTTTCTATTTAGACGCTGACCTATGCACGACTAATGGACTTTCGTATCATAGTTGGTCTACATTATGGCCCTACACAAACGCTAAAACTTAGTAATATTATGAAAACTGCACGTTTCATCAGCGGAGTTTCCAACATCATCAAGGATGGTAAATTATAAAACATATTCTAGTAATATCAACTTAAGATAGATTATCGTTATAATTTGAATGAAAGAGTTCATTACCACAGTGAGATAATATAATTAAGCAGTTCATGTGTTATTACCTTTTTTTACAAATTTACTTGGGTGTTGTAAATGTTGCTATTAACACAGAAAAATTGAGAGACGACGCGACTGGGACTCAAAGCTGGATCTCCCAGTTACTGACTACCATCACACCACCACTTCACGGATAATTCTCTATGTATATGAAATGCTACTCTGCCCTAGAAACTTTCAAAACTCATAATTGCTGGTTACGAGGTCCAGGCACTCCACTCATTCAAAGATTTTTTAGCTGAGGAATCTTCTCAAGTATCATGTAGTACGAAATAATAGATGTGTTATATTTTTTACCAATAACGTTCTGTATGGCAAATGTTGAAATTAACACATAAATTTAATAATATAATTGTAAGAATTTCCAAAACTTTTATAGAACTTTAAATTGGATATTTTATTGTCACTAGCTCCTGAGTCCAGAGGCTATAAATTTGCAAAAGGCCTTGGATATTATAATTACCATGGCCTTACTGAGCGCACAACTTGGGAAGATGCCAGAAGATTGTGCGAAGAAGAATATCCCAATTCCCATTTAGTAATACTTAACTCAGAAGAAGAAGCTCAATGGATTGCTAAAATGATAATATCTTTCTACAATCGTACAGGTTATTATTCATGGTCAGGTTTTCATAGAGTTACAGGAAATGAATTTGTAACAATATTTTGTAAGTATACGTTATTTTTTTGCTCAATTTCTATATTAATTATCCTTTAAATATTTCACGTTTTAAGATATATGACATAACATAATTTTCAAATTGGACATTCTTAAATAGCACATCCTACATATGAAATTTGGACATTATCCATATATTTATGAGCTTTTATTTCTTAACATTTGAAAATCCCGAAACTTTCAGCGTCTGGTAAGTTAAATTATTTTACGAAATTCTTAAATGCATTCATGATTCCTTTCTAGTCACTATACGAGCGAGAGAGTACAACGCTTACCTAATTCAATAACTTCCTGAAATTGCTGAAAGTTTTTATTGTGTTTGTGAAGTAAAATTATAAATTTATTATTTATTTATAACTGAACCCTTGAAGTTTTCTCAGTAATATCTTGCAATTATTCATAGATTAAGACTTAGAGATATAGCAGATACCAGGTGTGCAAATATGAAACCGGAATTTGTGAATAAACGGCGTTAGCTGTCCCTGTGGTTACCGTAAAACTGCGTCCTTGGCGCCACTTGCTTGTTTTTACTGCTGATAACGTTTTGCAACTCACAACAAGAAAAGATTCATATCCTAGTGTAGTGTTTAGTAGCGTTGAACATAGCACAATTGGTACCTACAAACTACGATCTGCGAAGAGAGTTGATTTTCTTTTACCATTTGAACAAAACTGCTGCCAAATCTCATCGCATGCTTGTAGAAACTTACAGTGATCATGCTCTTGGTAAGTCACAGTGCTATGCGTGGTTTAAAAACAATGAAAATGGCGATTTTGACGTGAGAAGCGAAGAACGTGGAAGACCACCGAAAAAGTTTGCAGACAGCGTATTGCAAGCTTTGTTAGATGAGGAAGACACTCAAACGTAACAACAATTCTCAGATCAATTAAATGTGACACTCGAAATAGATTAGATACGTTTAAAAGCCATGGGCAAGATTCAGAAGGTGGGAAAATGGATTCCACATGCATTGACTGAACGACAGCAGGAAAACCGAAACAACACTTCCGAAGTTCTGCTCGCCAGGTACAAAAGGAAATCATTTCTTTATCGAATTGTGACTAGTGACGAAACGTGGATCTATTTCGAGAATCCTAAGCGTAAAAGATCATGGGTAACTCCAGGAGAACCGGCGACATCGACTGCAAGACCAAATGGTGGGATCAGAAGGGAGTGATCTATAATGAACTGCTCATACCTGGCGAAACCGTTAATACCCAACGTTACCGACAACAAATGATCGATTTGCATCAAGCTTTGCGTGAAAAACGACCAGAATATGACCAAAGAAAACATAAAGTGATTGTGCTTCACGATAATGCACCCTCCCACACAGCAAAACCGATAAAGGAAACGATTGCGACGATTGGCTGGGAAATCCTTCGGCATGCGTCTTAGTCACCAGACTTGGCGCCTTATGATTTTCACTTATTTGCATCCATGGACACACACGTTCTTCCCATCTTACGAAAATGGCTTGATGACTAGTTTGCAGCACAAGAGGCACAATTTATTTGGTCTGGCATCCACACATTGCCGGAACCATGGCAGAAATGTATCGCTAGCGATGACCAATACTTCGAATAAAATAGTTTTTAGCATTGTCATCCAATCCCTGTGTATTTGCTGTACATACATTTTGGTTTCTTTTTTACGCACCTGGTAAAGAGTTACTCTTAACCATCAAAAATATTCTGATAATGGAAACAATTATGCAAATTAATATTGTATTGAATCAGACTATCTCATATCCATAATAAAATAAGAAATATGTTATATTTAATATGAAAATAATCGTATTCCAAGACGGACGATTTTACTGAATCACGACCATATACATAAATCCTTCCAGATTTTTATGTTGGTTCCTCTATATTCACGAACTTCGATTTTTTCATTATTTTCGTTTCCTTGTATTTGATTACAAAATATTGAACTATAAATTGTTGCATTTGCAAAATGCTCTTAATTGTTTTGAAAATTGTACATTTTAGTACCTTTCAAAATCGAGTTTTCAAAATAACATTTGCAATATTAAAGGTAAAAGTGGAAACATCTAAAACGTTAGACCCGTTAAATACTACGGTAGAAAAAAAAATATTAAAATAAAATGGTACAATAAACTTCATTCACTCATATATAATAAAATAAATACAACGAATAAAACAGTTATGATAATTTTTTGCTAGCACTTTTTAAAATACATTAAGACTTTATAAAATGGAAACGATTGTCAAGTAAGGTATTTCTTAATGTTCGTTCGTGACGCCCTTATGCAAAAAAAAAAAAAAAAACAATACTCATAACCTTAGGGCTACATGTACATCAAAGTTGGATTCAACAGAATCGAGCTCAAATTTTGAATGGCATTTTTAAATTAGGATACTATATATACATCAAGAGGTAAATGGGAATATACAATGAACTTGTGTGAGTCCCTGTTTAAAATACGAAGATTTTCTGTTCGGCAAATATAAGACTAATTTGTTTTAAAAGGCAATCTCCTTTATATCTCGCTTTTCGCAATTTAAAGTTACAACGTCCTCTTTCTCCTGAAATATTCACATGCTTCCAAGTAATAAGAACACAAATCCGTTAGTCGCAATAATTTATATTCAATTAATGTACAAAAATTAAACATTGTACTGAGCTCACTTGTAGCATATAACAACCTTGACTTCAATATACGCGTATGACACGTAAAATTATTCTATATTAATTTCAGCCTGTTAGCTTATAGAAATTAACATTAGCTCCCTTTAATTATCATGAAATGATCAAATGTTTGATACTAATATATGAGAGTACATTTTCACAATCAACCAGAGTTTTATTTCATCATTGAATCAATTCATTAATGCTACATTAAATTGTTAGAAGTTATGATGTACCAGGTAGATTTACGAGTTGTAAATATTATTAACTCCAACCAGAATCAACGGAATCTGAGCACCCTTCCAGCATTCGGCTGTTGCAACTAAGAAAACCTTAACCGCAACGGCGAACATTTGGTCCTGTATTTGGGGAACATAACGCGTAGCTACACTAGACACATAGGTAAATACAAGCACTAGGAACATACATAGCATACGCTGTTCTCAGAAAACAGATGGTTTATTGACCCATGGGTACACCGATCTAATCTAGGGCCGATTGACAATTAGAACTCACCATATCAAATATAACGTCAAGCGTAGCAACACTTATCACTTAAAATGTTGGATGACCAGACACGGTCGTCGAACCCAGAATCTCCAAGACGGTGATGGGATGGTGAAGCTCTTAAAGGTAAAGCTGGATGGATGCCCTACGAGCCTAATGAGTGGCTCTGATTAACATGAGGGCCAGAGCCAGGTCTTTGAACTGGTAATTGTTTGAATTTCCCCATGTAAGCAGTCTGGCGATAAGAGTCGTTGGTTGGTTATGAGTCTCAGAGTGTAGTGGCTTAGTACCATCGCTATTTATTAAGTTTCTAGGATTCCGTGGAATGTTGTTTCATACATTCCACTGTTTGTCGCTTGCGAAAAGTGGGGTATTTACAAATACTACTTCCTAAGTGAGACCTCTCCAATGAAATTTACGATAATATACGTACTATCTCCGTACGTGTATTATATAATATACGTACTATAGAATTCTGCTTATAAACTTTGTTGAAGTTAGCTCTTTATTTAGAGTTGTCTTATAGCAAGGAACACATTATATGTGTCGGGTTTGATTTTAATCAAGCTTTGTGGATACGTACTTGTGTACAACATATTTAAAATATGTTGTCATTTCACGGAATAACTTGAGTTTGGGCTACAATGTTTTACTCTTTTACCTTCAAGTAATTCTGGAGAACATGCAATTGTTTTCATCTAATAGTTTTGCAAGGGCATCACCGTTGGTAATTTTGAGTACTACTATAGAAATATTTTCTTTCAAATGGCGCTATAATACATTATTTACAATATGCAATGTCTATGAAAGAAAGAGGTCGTAATTAGCTTCCTCCTGAACTGTATTGAGTTGAACGCTTTAGGCGCATTATTTTATATTATACCTCTTCTTTACCTCCTTCGTGATAATGCAGAAGACGTTTTCGTTTTAGGGTAAATAAATCTTAAAAATATATATATATATCTGGTGTAGTAAAACGTAATCCATTATTTTGCCAATAGATGGCTTCAGCGATCTGTATCTCACGTTGTATAAGTCTGATCGGGTTCAACGAGATGCCGTTCAAACGATGAGATTGCGTACTACAAACACTGTTCAGATAGTTGTGATGAGTTAATTCAGTGTTGTGTGAGCGCGAGTCAAAATGGACATTAGCAAAGAGAAAATACGCTATATTTTACAGTTTTTCTTCGATAAAGGCGAAAACGCAAGCCAGGCGGCTGCAAATGTGAATAGTGTTTATGGTCCTGATACTGTAACAGCCAATCACGCGCAATTTTGGTTTCGTCGCTTCCTTTCCGGTAATTTTGAAGTCAAAAATATACCACGCACTGGAAGGCCACGTGTTGAACATGTCGATAAAATCATGGCCATTGTCGCGTCTGACCGTCATGTAAGCACTGTTTCGATTGCCCAAGAGCTAAACATTGCACAAAAAACCGTGTGGAACCATTTACATACGGTTGGATACAAAAAGAAACTTGATGTATGGGTGCCACACGAGTTAACGCAAGAAAACCTCATGGACCGAATTTCCATCTGCGAATCGCTGCTGAATCGCAACAAAAGCGACCCATTTCTGAAGCGGTTGGTAACTGGTGATGAAAAGTGGATCACTTACGACAACGTCACGCGAAAACGGTCGTGGTCGAAGCGCGGTGCTCCGGCGCAAACGGTGCCCAAGCCAGGATTGACGGCCAGGAAGGTTTTTCTGTGTGTTTGGTGGGATTGGCAGGGAATCATTTACTATGAGCTGCTCCCCTACGGCCAAACCGTTAACTCGGAACTATACTGTCAACAATTGGACCTTCTGAAGGCAGCAATCGCCCAGCAGCGCCCAGCTTTGGCCAATAGGAGAGGCATTGTGTTCCACCAGGACAACACCCGGTAACACACATCGATAGTGACTCGCCAGAAGCTCCGGGAGCTTGGTTGGGAGGTTCATATGCATCCACCTTATAGCCCGGACCTGGCACCGAGTGATTACCATCTGTTCCTGTCCATGGCGAACACATTTGCTTTTGCAAAATTCGCGTCAAGAGAGGCTTGTGAACATTGACTTTCTCAATTGTTTGCCAATAGGACAAGGGCTTCTATGAGAGAGGTATCATGATATTACTTTCCAAATGGCAACACGTTGTCGAACAAAACGGCGCATATGTGACCTAAATCGGATCATTCTAACTATGGTAAGTCAAACCTTCAATGTCATGCAAAAATAATGGATTACTTTTTACTACACCAGATATAATTGACCTCATATCGGTGATTGCACGTTATAACATCCATCTCTGGTGGCACCACTATTTAGAATAAATGTATATGATTTTCCACCAGTCTGAGGATACCAGGATATCTCTTAAAAATGAAATTATGCGCTTATTTCTCCTGGGGTGAACATGTTTCCAACATGGCGGATGACGTTTTTTGCTTCCGTAGCAATTACAATAAAGTGTATAATCTTAAACACGAGAAGAGCTAGAGAGATGAATAAAAACAGTTGTTTAGTTCCTATCATGGACGTTCATATCTGGAAGTACATTAAAAAAACGAATTTAGTTTAAAATAGACTCAGATATGAGTAGATTATTTTTTTAATTTCATTTTGAAAGTGTTTTTTTTTTTTAAGAATTAGAATATAAGGTGGCAATTTTCAATAACATCTACACCTATTAATTGACTGCTTGCATACAAAATAACATAGCATTGAAGCACATACCCCTCATCTACGGGGGTTGAATCAAGGCCTTCGCAAGAAATTGTAAACTTCAGGATTAAATATCTCATGAAGTCTTCATGATAAATTTGGTATAATGGAAGGCTTGTACGTGGCCAAGTCACGAAGTAAATTGCAACTTTCATTTTGAAAATCATTGTAAGCGCATTTTCTCCGTCATATCATTCACATTTGCATTTGGTAATTTAATTAAGCTCACCATTTTCTTTTGAAAGAATTGAATATAAAGCAGCAATGTTTTGTAATATATAGACACACAATCAAGTTCGCACACAAATACCATGGCATAAAATAATACCGCTCATCTTCTACGGGAGTTCAAACATGACTCTCCGCGAAAAAGGCCAGGTTTCGGTCTTAACTATCTCAAATGGGTACTAATGAAATAGTCTGAAATATTATGATAAAGAACCTTAGTATATCTCCATCTCAGAGTAGGAATAACAATCTTATATCTGGAGGAGTTTTGGTCGGGAATTTGATTCAAGGCCACGATTTGTGTATACAGTCGGTAAGTTACTAATAGACGGTTGCAGCTTTATATTCAACCTCTTTACCTAAATAAATATGATTATCTAAAATTCATCATTTTATAGTAAGAAGAAATTTTATTGTTCTCAAAGGATATTAGATAACCTTAAAATCAGTTAAAAACAATTAATAAATATGTGCACATTTAGCTATGAAAATAGTTTTTTAATAAAACAAATCATTTGGGTAGTAAAGATTACTAAATGCATTATTTTCTTTTAATATCTTACCACTAAAATATGGCAAGCCAGTCGTTGACAAGTACAATGACAAACTGCGTGTTCTTCTAAGTAAGCGTTCACAATCCTCATTACAGAAATATGTGATATTGATTCCCACTAAAAGTTATATTCAGACAGCATGCCACAGAACGATGTGATTCCCAAATAGTCTACAATTTCCAATATAAAGGGTGTCTGAAATTCACACCGAAACATGTATTTGGATACCTTTAGGCAAATTATACAGGTAATTCCGGAATGAAGCCCTGAATACTGTGTATTTCTTAAATGGCTTTGATAATTTAAAAGTTATTGTTTGTTACAACAAATTAGTCTAGTAGTGCTGAATAAATTTACGCTTAATATGCTCATTATCACCCTTATTTCCAATTCTCTACTGGATAAAAATTTAAACAGTATATTTTGAAACTCTTAATTGCCTGCTACCCCACACATGAAATTAGTAAATAACCATGGTTTAATGTATCCTTCTAATATTTGGTCGGCTTCTCTGTTTTATCATTTCTCTAAAAGTACTATAAGGTATCCAATGCTTCTCATCATCTGTTTATAGCTTTACAATCTTAAATTATCCATTTTCGCAGTGTTAATCACTCTTGTATATTTGTTTCAGGCCTAATCTAATCGTTTTTATACCTCTTGTCCCCAGCGCCTTTCTATATTAATGTATTTTTTTTTGATAAATAGTAAGTTTATTAAGCATTTACACATTACGTACTCACGTGAATCACTTCGCCTCACGTGACACAATGGTTTACACGTTAAACACATTTTGAACTTGCATTCTAAAATAGAAACCAATTCCTTTGAACCTAATCCTTTACATTGTGAACCTAATATTGATAATGTTCAAAAGAGCGTGTTGCAGCAAAACGTATTCCAGTTACAATATATCATAAATTAATGAAATAATAAATAATTATCCTCAGTAAATTCTGTATCATCAACGTATTAAGCCAACTCTCGCTGACATTTCGTTGATGATATTTACCATATTGGCCATCCAATACTCTGATTTTCTTAAATCGATTTAATTAATACTGGCTACATTCAATTCGTATAGTCAGGCTCTCGTAGAGCAAAATGTTTAAAAGACAGCAGAGTATGATAGAGTTTTCAACAATTGATTGTTTAAGCTATTTTTGGACAATGGACTACTGACTCTTTTAGATCTCCATCTTCCTGTCTCCTGTGCAGGGTCGTCTTAACATCATTGTCGACCCTTGGACAAAGCAATTTACTCTAGTCCCTGCCTGCACAGACACTAATGGAAACCGTGAATAAAACTTGATCGTTAGCAAAATTGTTTATTTGTAAAATAAATATGTCTTTTTTTCTTTATCTGATACTAGAAAAATCGTAAGTTTTATCACAAGCAGCTACACAAATCTCAAAGCTATTTCGTGGTTTATTTCTAATATTCGAATTCTATTATTTTTTTAAAACATATCAGAAATCAAAGCCCAATAAGGACTTCGTATCTTCACTCGTAAACCTAAATTTATCCAACAGGAATTGGTAACTCCAATATTTATCACTTTTAGATAATAATAATTGCATTAAGCAGTTGTTTCTCAAACTATGTTACGTGTACCAGTACTGGTAAGCGAACCTTCTGCTGAGCTTAGTGAATAACTGACAATAAACGTATCCCTGACCTAACGTCACTGATTGAACAAGGAAATATCTTGTGTTAAGAACAAAATTCTTCACAAGCTACACCACGTATTTTAATTTTGACTTTAGAGCCCCTGGATAAAACACATTGCAGTTCTGTAATTCTGTGGGTGAATGTAAGAACATAATAAGTAACATTTCTGTTGTTTCGATTAAAACAGGTTTAAATGCAATAGAAATCATTAACCCTTGTGGACGATTATAGAAAAACGCCATGTTTTGGACAACCAAATATTGTGTCAAGACAACTATTATCCTAGAGAACAGACCTGGGCACCTGTAAAGGTTTTTCGAATAGTATTATATTTCTCGAAAATGTCTTTGATTAGGTCTTGCAAGCGTTTACAAAATTTCGTTGGCACCAAGTAAATTAAAAGAAACTTTCCAATAAACGTTCCGTTACACATTTGTTATACATTGATTTTCAATAAGTATATTCTGATACTTAAAATGTAGTACTTTTAACTTCACTTTACTAAAATATTACGCGAAAGTATTTCAAAAACAGAAAATTATAAAAGTAAAACTATCCCCTGTGGGATGCACATATTTCTTAATTTTTTTTTGAGGAATGTAGAGATAGCGTTTCAGGTATTCTCGACCTACGGCACGAGATGAGGTTGGGTGGTCAATAGATAGTCTCCCGGTCGACGTCTTTACCACCTCCCAAGGTGTCCAAGAATACCAAGAGCACTGTGATAAGCAATTTGATATACCTCAAATTAGCACTGAAGAAATCCTACAATGCCTTTTCCGGTTGAACCCAGGCTGGCACATTTTTACTCAGACGCGCCACGGCGACTTCATTCGAACAGAAATGCAAAGGAAATGTTTCAAAAATAATATTTATTGGAGAATGTAGATTTTAGCTTTTTAACAGAAGTAGTTTAACCACTTTTGTTAATAATTTTTATATTGATGCTCCATTGTAAAGTCCCAAGATTTGCCTAGTGAGATTGAAGAAACCAGGGGAAACCTCAGTCAGGATGCTTGGCACAGAGAATCGTAACCGACCTCGTAGCCGTGTGGGTTAGAGCGCTAAGCCAGTTACTTGTCTCGGGTTCTAATCAAGGCTGGGGAATGGATATTTGGGATGCTGGATTTTATGCAGGACGTGACGGAACAAAGTTAAAATTTACTAGAATGTCTTTTAAAAAATAACTTTTTCTAAAGTTTTACCGGGTATCGTTCTTGAGACCTCATAATTACGAGACAAACACGCTAAAAATGTTCTGCCTTGTTGGTATAATACATAATGGAACTCATACAAATTTAAATATTAGCATTGACAATACAAGAGTCTTACTTGGTGCAACGACAAAAGTATCAATTTCGATCTAAAAGTTTGATAACCCCTGCACTAATAAAACACGGTGTAAATATTCTGCTATCAACCATTAACCAATATCATACATTGCATAACACTTGTCTACGGCCATTTTGCTGACTGCAAGTTGATGGTGTTAAACCCAGAAATTATATCCGTTTTGCTCGGTAACATCAGGTTTCTTCGCAAAATTGAATGTTCTGTAATAGCATAGAATACATATTTTAACGTAGATACTAATGCGTTCATGAGATGGCAGAACCTGTAACTTAATTATTATTATTTTCGGGAGTTTTTATATTAAATGTTCAAACGAAATATAATTGTATTTGAAATGGCATTGTTTCAATTTCAAAATTTTATATCACTACAAGTTTGACTGCATATTGTATACACAAGTGTCTGGAATGCTAAACATTCGTTGGAAGTAGAATACAAGATTTGTTTAGAAAGTAACTGTTTCTAAAGTCACGTGGTTTATAGTAGTGTTTGCTAGTGTCCATAATTTTATGGCAGTTTAGCTTATGTTTTGTGTGTATTGTTGCTTGGTGTCATGATCTGTGCTGTTACTTGAAGAAAAAATAATCATACGTGGCACGTTGGAGTTAATGTGTTATTTGTAAATTTTCATTGGTTTGAGTAGACATAACATTGGTTCGTCGGGAGTGCATTAACGTTCAAAGGTATATTTTGTTTCATTTGTGGGTATTTCGCAACTCCGAAGCAAAACAATATTACAAATATTGTAAGAAAAGTGTATAGTAGGTATGTCGGAATGGAACTGGGTGACCAGGAAAAACCATGGGCATCAGATATCGTTTCCAGGCTCCGTGTTGAAAATCTGAGATTATAGGTTAAGGGTAAAAGAAAGAATCTAACATTTGGAATTCTAATGTCATACCGAGAACAGCAAGTTCATGTGGATGACTGCTATTTTTGTATGATAAATACAACATAAATAAGCAAAGAATCTAAACATACAATTCAATATCCTAACATGCCGTCGGCTAGAAGGCCTGTTTCTCACAGCGTTTAAATTACCATCCGAATATTTACCACGTTTGCAAGTTCCAGTGATAATGTATCATGTGTCGAAACAAATGCAGACAGTAATGACGATGATTTTATGGTGGCACATGATAAATGTATTTCGTGCAAGCCTTTTAATGCAGTAGAATTAAACAAGCTTGTTCGTGATCTTGATTAGGCGAAGGTATTTACAAGGTTATAGGATAAAGTAAAGAAATACGTTAGCACCTGGAACAATCTTCATGTATCGTGACTGAGAGAAGCAATTATTAAAACATTTTCACAGAGACAACAAAACTTGTGTTCTGTACACATGTGAAAGGACTAATTGAAACTATGGGATCTACGTATAATGCAGAAGAATGAAGACTCCTCATTGATACCTAGAAAAGGAGTTTCAAAAATGTCTTGCTGCACAATGGCAATATCTTAGCTTCCATTCCTGTTGGCCACTCTGTACATATGAAGGAAAGTTATGAAACAATCAAAATATTTCTTCATAAACTGGATCATAGAAATTATAGTTGATAGTGTGTGGAGATATTAAAGCAATTTCATTGTTACTCGATCAACAAGCAGGTAATATGAAACATCCATACTTTTTTGAGTCTATGGGACACGGAATGAACATTGGGTACGAAGCATGTGGCCTGCCAGGAACAGTTTTAAGGTCGGCGACAACAACATTCAGAACGAAAAGCTTTTAGATTTTAATATATTTTACTTATCATACTACGTATCAAGTTAAGGTTAATATAGCACTATGTAAAAGTTTAAAAACCGATGGGGCTTGCTTGAAATACATATTCAGAGAATTTCCTACATTGTCGCATGAAAAAGTAAAAACTAGTATTTTTGTCGGCCTAAAATAAGGTTTCCAACGAAAGATGCTTAATCCTTATATACCATGAACCCCATAGAAAAAGAAGCATAGTGTGCCTTCTCTGGTGTTACAAATTTTCTTGCCAACTTTAGGAGGCCCAACTACGATATTATAGTTGAACATTTGTTGGTGACTTTTCACAAGTTATGAGTAAACATGATTATTAAGGTGCACTTCCTGCAAGGTCACCTAGATGCTTTTTCTTCGTCAAATCGTTGTGCAAGATGTGCTTAATTAGGTCAGCGTTCTACCAGGACATATAAACCATGGAGCACCGATTCCAGGACCGGTGCAATGAAAACATGATGGCGGGCTAATGTTGATGCTAACAGCGTTACGTTTAGGATAAAACCTACTCCAGGAAATCAAAGAAATGAAAACGTTTAAATCAGTATATATGAATGTTGTTTAATACTAATGCAATTACACTTGTGTAAGAAGTGTTTTCTTCTCTGTGTTATCGTTTAATGTAATTAGTCACTCAGTGTATGTGTTCATGAAGAAAACTTAACAAACTGTAATTGACTAATAATATGACGTCTGACATAAAATGAAACTTACTATTCTGGAATATGAAACTTCCTATTATGGTTAGGTAATTAAATAAATAGTTACCGTAACTTCTGTAAAGTATTTAGTTTAGTATCAATGTAGTAGTAAGTGAATAACGTTATGTTTCTTAAGAAAATATATGCACACATTTCAAACTTTTGTCACTAAATATTGTGACCTTGTGAATAATTCTGATACGTGATAACATATCGTGAATGAGGAACCTCGAATTATAAAGTTCCGCTGAAATATCTAAGTCAGAAGAAAAAAAAGTTTTGATATGTAGACCAGTGCTTTTAGTGGTCTATTTGTAGGAAGCTGACACTGAGATCATAATCACATTTTACCAGTTATTACTTAGCATGTGTCTTTCATCATAATGAACTGACCTACAATACTTTTTCAATATTAATAAATTATGATCAAATTTAGGATTTAGAAAAGTCAATGCTTGTAAGAAGTATTTACATTAGATTCCGAGGTTAGGTCCGCGTAGGTTTAGGGGCCCCAGACGACTGCCTACTGTGTTCATGCATTAAGACGGTCTTGACCCTGTTCTTACTATTAGGCAACTAAAGTACTTTTGACCGCGCCCCTGAAGTATTGGGTACCCTGGATACCGCCCATTTAGCCCATTCGTTAATCTGATATTATAAATGACATAAGGAGGCTTTGAACGACCATATTTTTAAACTATAGTACTTTGATATTATTCTAGTCACATTACTTAAAACAAAGTACAAATTATTACGTTACGATGTTTGGAAAGTCAAGCCATGATATTTGAGTACTATCTGCTAGTAAAGATTTAGGAATTAAGAAGCATTGGCAAACATTTAAAGTAATGCTACTTATATTAGAATTATAACAAAGATCAAAGATGACGCGATAAATTGATCGTACTTGTTAGTCCAAACACTCCACTGATCCGATTTCGAAACTTTAATAACCTGTCTCCAAAAGTTTTTAATTGTGAAGCAACGCGAAAGTTCTTCAAAATTATATCCCATTAAGATGAAATTCATCGTAGTGAATAATACAGAATTTAAAAAAAAGTATATCAATAATTCGGTTTTCCCGCTTCTTAAATTAATTAACCTACAATTTTCAATTTCTTTGTAATGTACAAAATGTAGACTTTGTTAAACGTTTTTGTTTTCTATAACATTCACTGTATTCTCAAAAGAAAGTCAGGTTTGCGACATTCGTTACACCTCTGCATCGATAATTTAAATGTTTGTTTAAATAGTATTTATGGATTGACAAATGTTAAGGGCGTTACGTTGATCTAGTTTAAAATGTTATTTGATAAAGGAGAACATTCAAAATAAAACAACAACGAAATAGCGATTTATTCTATACAGGTAACCATTGTTGATCTCTTTAGTATATAAAAGTTTATTTAATTTTCTATATCTCACGTATAATTTCTAGACATATATCTAGATGTATAATTTACTTTTTTGCATTTCTTATTATGTCTTTACAAAATATCCTTAAACTATGGAATTATATAGTGTAACTTTAGTGAAACAACAAAATCATTATATAAATAGAAAAGAAACATTTTTTCTCTGAAATATGAGGTTTATTTTCGTCACTAATGATTCACTATTCTGAAGAAAAACTACTTTAATTTTAAATATCAAATCCGCTAAGCACAAAATAACCATTTGGTCCAAAAAAGAATGAATTTAGCGTTCTTAACTTAATTAAACAGCAGAAATAACTCTTAAGATAAAAAAAACAAACAAATAAAACACACTATCTGACACTTTTCCAATCCAGTTAAGATAACGCAAGTTCTAGTACTACTACAATTGTTCTCTCTTATCTCCACTAATTCAAATTCATTAGGAAATTTCTCTTGAAAACATTTGATGTATCGGAATCGGAATAGCATAAGTCTTCTTTCCTGTTTAATAATGAAATATATGATGACAGATTCAATAT
The DNA here is from genome assembly GCA_022664845.1 of Lepisma saccharinum. Classification (NCBI taxonomy): domain Eukaryota; kingdom Metazoa; phylum Arthropoda; class Insecta; order Zygentoma; family Lepismatidae; genus Lepisma; species Lepisma saccharinum. The sequence continues at coordinate 24,596 of JAGDQP010010544.1, read as the reverse complement.
AAAATAATTTACTAATATTTACTTGATCTATATAATATAGTAAATTTACCAATTTATATTATCCTTATGAATGTACTTATATGACCTAACAAATAAACACACATAAAATTTAATGCTGACAGTAAATTAACTCAAAACTAAGTAACCAATCAAATTATAAACCCAGAAACGAAAAATGAACAAATTGAATAGCTTTACGTAATACTACGATTGTGCATAAATATTGCTAGAAACAATCATTTTTGCATTACTTATTTATTCCAACAATATGTATTACAGACGCACATGTAACTGCTTCTTCAATGTGTTCCAGAATATCAGCCGAATGCTGAATTATAAACTTTGCTATTTTGAGAGATTAAGTGTTCCTCTGAAACATAAATTATTAGCACGATATGTCTATTAACGATCTGTTTGCTTCCTTTTCTTATAAAGTTCTGATCTTTTTTAAGATGCAAACAGAAAACACCTAATGCAATATGCTTCAATATGATATAAAACATAATTCGCAAATCAGTTTTATGTTTTCATCATTTCAGATCAGCCACTAAATGAAACTGGATATGATACCTGGGGAATTGGTGAACCAACTGGTAACGGCGATTGTGGTGAAATTCATTGGACTGGAACTTTGGACGATTATGATTGCAATAAAGTTAGAGATTTCATCTGCGAACTAGAAATTTAGCAGTTTGATCTCTATCTTATCTATTTTCAATAGTTTACTTAACAAATGTAAACATGGTTGTTTGAAATTATTAAGAGGAAAATAATATTGAATGTTGTCATTACCTACATAAGAACCCATGAGTATTCTTGCATATGCTGACTTATTCCGTGCATTATAAATAAAACATAAGCATAAAAGTACTTTATTAGTTGTAATATACTGTATATTCAGTAACATGACAAAAAGTTATTATAAACACAAAGGCTTCTCAAGGCTTGTACAATCGCGATCATATATTTTTGACCCCTTTGAATGCTCATTTCAGCTATATGAATTGTGGTAGTGTTCGCCTAATGAATATGCATCCCAACTTGATTAGTGGATAACCGCATACAATTCCAGGATGTATAATTCCTCATTCAAATGTAATTTGCAGTTATAAGAACG
>JAGDQP010010544.1:11370-23079 GCA_022664845.1 Lepisma saccharinum | reverse complement strand
ATATATATATATATATATATATATATATATATATATATATTACAGGCGTTAGCATCACTTAGAGAAATTTGGAATAAAACAAGTTTAAATTCCAAATAGATTTATTGTAGCAGAGAGAAAAGAATAGACATGTATATTTTAAGAAATTGTATATCCAATTACCACATTCAAGATTGTAATTCATCAATTTTATAGTACTATCATATAAAAGAAAAATACTCTGAGATCGAATCAGGTATGGAGCGGAGGAACACAAGAAAGAGAGATAAACATTTGCACGTTAAAAAGTGGAATTGCATTCGCCGACGAAGAGCTCCCGAAAGCGAATCAGGAAAACGCCAAATTTTCGAAGATGCTTTTATAGATCCGCGATTTGTATTTTCGGAAACGACTCGTTTTCATTCCTTCCCGTGTTTGTGATTGATTAGAGGCAAATTCATGTATTGCCACTATTGCCACAAAAGTTACAGGCGTGAACATTTGAAAAAAAAATATTTATGGCCTTTAGAGATAGTGTTGGGGAAAGGATGTAGGAATGTAGTCGGGGAGGACCTAGTTAGTGGGTACCATCCCGGCATTTGCCTGTTGTAACTGAGGAAAATACTTGAAAATTCTCAGTCAGGATGGGCGGTCACTGGGATGGTTCCCATGACCTTTCGATTGGTAAGTAAACGTTCTAATAACTGAGTTATAACCTCTCGGTGCAAATGTGGGAAAGCATGCGAACAAGACATGTGGAGCGAAGTTTGATATATCGTAATCTCGTAACAAGGCAATAAGGTAGGGCCTGCGCTCACAATGTTTTCAGCCATAAAGTGTCAAACATAATGTATCTGTAGGTTACAAGCAGGGAAGAGACATATAAAAATATTCCTGTGATAATGAGGGTACTGCATAAAGTCAACAAAATTATTTTCGTTGAATTGAATTGAATTTACTTTAAGGTCTTTAGGCAATTATGACTCAGGTCGTACGGATGATGGAATGAAGAAAGTGAGAAGAAACGGGAGCACCCAGAGAAAACTCACGCACACGGTGTTTGTCCACTACAAAGCCCACATGACATGAGCAGGGATCGATCCGAGGACCCCTAGCACTAGAGGTAAGCGCTCTACCAACTGAACCACCGCGGCCTCAATTGATTTTCATGTTCGATTAATTAACCGTAGTTTTACAAATAAATATTTACAAGAACTAGTGAACAATGTTCTGGTGTTAATTTAAAACCTTGTTAAGCTACTCTTATCGCGAAACGTCCGATTTGGCATATGTGATACGTAGTATCTGCTTCCTTCAGCCCTCCCGCAGCATATTTTCGTCCGAGATTTAGCATTTCAAAACGAAACTTTTCAAAACAGTGCATATTGCTCGCGCCACGGAGTTCCCTTCGGATCAGTTCCTGTCGCAAGCTTCCTATCTACACTCGACTGTCAAATAGAAAATACTGATTCCAAAATAATAAACATAAATAGTTACATTGTTTAAAGGTAAAAAAAATACAGAGCACTAAAGTTTTGTAATAGTAATTGAAGTTTGTAATGATTGCACACAGCCCACGACTAGAGATTATTACACTATATGGACGTACTATGTGTAACTGACATTCGCCACAGTATATTTATGTCAAAAATTAATAACAAGTTTAATTTATTTTTAATGTACTGAGGACCTGTGTGTAGTTATCAATTCAGTTATATAAGTAACTCTACATAAGTAATATGTCCACGCAAACAAAAGTAAAAATGGGCAATCTTTAACAGTTTAGAATATTAATATTATGAGGCACAGCTTTCAAAAGGGCAATACCCGTTTTCTGATAACAACAGAATACTGAATTCTGCTATTGAATAATTTTTCTTACTCAGAAGACTTTGTCACGGCCGCCATGTTTCGGTCGGTTACGTCCTGCACTTGGGATAGGCAATGGGAAAACACGCAGGTTCGATCCAATCTGCCGGCTATCCTGATTGATGTTGTCCAGGGTATTCCTCAGTTGAATTAGTAAACTATTCGAATGACACGAAAGTACCTCAACTAACACCGTGGCCACTACCACCATTGTTCCAAGAAGTAATCGCCGAGAGGCTTCATCTCTCAGACAGGCTAGGCCGAAGTTCAACCCAAAATGAACATTGATAAAAAAAAATATTTTGATTATTACGCAATGAAACAAAATATTCTCATTCATTTTCAAATAGCATTTTAACCAGCCTGTTAAAATATCTCGTCCCTCTAATTGACTTTCTACTGAAGTTTGTAGTCAAAATGTTCGAATTGAATTGAATTAATTGATAACCTTGATGAAATTATGGCTCAGGTCAAGATAGGGATGGGGAGAAGATGCTGGAGGGACCCAAAGTCAAATTTGAAGGTGTCATCCAAATCAAAATAATATTTCAACCTCAAACTCATGATGAAACTTGATCCTAGACAACACTGAACCTGAACCTCACTCAACTTCGGCCTCGCGTCTTGAGGTCTGCGTCAGATTACGTCGAGGTTGGGCCTGGCGAGGTTGCTCTTTAAATTATCAAGCTTACTGATCAGCTTGCTCAACAGTTTACTCGGCGAGTTTGCTGTCGAGGGAGCTCGTGGGGCACCGTCAACAAGTTATCCCTCACTCCCAAACGAAAATAATGTACTTAATATTCCTCCCTAACGTTTGCAGACAACACCGAGACAAAATTTGATTAATTGGCGTACATTGGGGGGGCTTACTTCACAATTTCGCCCTATTTGCTGGCACCGTAACCAACTTATCCATCTCTCCCTAACGAAAAAACGTACTCCCTATTCCTCCCTGACGATTGCAGAAAATGCCGACACAAAATTTGATTAATTGTGTTACTTTGGGGCTAACTTCACACTTTTGCTGGCACCGTCACCAAGTTATCCTTCACTCCATAACGAAATATTGTTATCCCTATTCCTCCCTAAGGATCGCAAACAATGCCGACACAAAATTTGAACAATTGTGGTACTTTGGGGGCTAACTTCACAATTTCGCCCTATTTGCTGGTTCCGTAAAAAAACTTAACCATCTCTCCGTAACGAAAGAACATACTCCCTATTCCTCCCTAACGATTGCAGAAAATGCCGACACAAAATTTGATTGACTGTGTTACTTTAGGGAAATTTTTTTTATGGCGTCGGCACCAAGTTATCCTTCACTCCGAAACGAAAATTATTAATTGGTGTACCTTGGGGGGCTAACTTCACACTCTTGCTGGCACTGTCACCAAGTTATCCTTCACTCCCTAACGAAAATATTTTTTCCATATTCCTCCCTAAGACTCTCTAACGATTGCAGATAACGCCGAAACAAAATTCGATTAACTGAGGTACCTTGGGGGCTAGTTTAACACTTTTGCTGGCACCGTCACTAACTTATCCTTCACTCCCTAACGAAAATAATGTACTAAGTATTCGTCCCTAACGACTCCCCAACGATTGGAGACAATGCCGACACAAATTTTGATTAAATGGGGTACTTTGGGGGCTAACTTCAGACTTTTGCTGGGACCGTCACCAAGTTATTCTTCACTCCCTAACGAAATATTGTTATCTCTATTCCTCCCTAACGACTCCCTAACGATCGCAAACAATACCGACACAAAATTTGAACAATTGTGGTACTTTGGGGGGCTAACCTCACAATTTCGCCCTCTTTGCTGGCGCCGTCACTAACTTATCCTTCACTCCCTAACGAAAATAATGTACTCCGTATTCCTCCCTAACGACTCTCTAACGATTGCAGACAACGCCGACACTAATTTTGATTAATTGGGATACTTTGGGGCTTACTTCACACTTTTGCTGACGCCGTCACCAAGTTACCCTTCATTCCCTAACGAAAATATTGTTATCCCTATTCCTCCCTAACGACTCTCTAACGATTGCAGGTAACGCCGACACAAAATTCGATTAACTGAAGTACCTTGGGGGCTAGTTTAACACTTTTGCTGGCGCCGTCACTAACGTATTCTTCACTCCCTAACGAAAATAATGTACTCATCATTCCTCCCTAACGATTCCCCAACGATTGGAGACAACGCCGACACAAATTTTGATTAATTGGGGTACTTTGGGGGTTAACTTCACACTTTTGCTGGCAACGTCACCAAGTTATCCTTCACTCCCTAACGAAACATTGTTATCTCTATTCCTCCCTAACGACTCCCTAAGGATCGCAAACAATGCCGAAACAAAATTTGAACAATTGTGGTACCTTGGGGGGCTAACCTCACAATTTCGCCTTATTTGCTGGCGCCGTCACCAACTTATCCATCTCTCCCTAACGAAAGAACGTACTCCCTATTCCTCCCTAACGATTGGAGAAAATGCCGACACAAAATTTGATTAATTGTGTTACTTTGGGGCTAACTTCACACTTTTGCTGGCGTCGGCACAAAGTTATCCTTCACTCCCTAACGAAAATATTGTTATCCCTATAACTGTTAACGTTTTCAGATAACGCCAAACATATATTGTACAGGTAGGGGGCTGTGTGAAGTAAGCCCCCACACGTGCTGGCGCCGTCACCATGTTATCGCTTACTTCCTAACGAAAGTAATGTACTCCGTATTCCTCCCTAACAATTTGGATAATTTTCACCTTATGGGGGGCCAACTTCACATACGTGAAGAACGGTCTTGTTTTTTAAGCGATTTAAGACACAATCTATCAGTCACGTGATATGACAGTGGGCGGCTGTTCAATCTCTTTTGTGAGTTTTCTCTTACAAACAGCGTACATTACATACCCGTCTTGAAACCAAGAACTGCACATATAGCAAAGCTGAGCAGAACTGAATCAAAAACACAACTTTATTTTTGTTTTTTGTTTGCTTCAGGCTGTATTAGATAAGAAATGATGTAGTGTTAAGGAAGTTTGTGTGTCGAGAATGTGGCAACATTTGACTGGCACAAGTAAAAGAAAAAGAAAGCAAATCTGGCATTTCTAGAACTAGCTTTAAAAAGGTTCGAGACAAACCAATGATTAAGGTGTAAAGCTTTAATACATTTCTTTAATACATGTAAGAAAATAAAACTGATTTTTTTGTGAATTAAAAAAATAAGTAAAGTCTGTTGCAGCTAGGAATGCATTTTATTTTGTTACGATGACACTGTTATCTTCAAACCATTCCTGTAAACAAGAACAACTCGTTGTCGGAAGTAGTGTTACCAATGCAGAATATAATTCGAACATTTATAAGGCCATTATGAAAGAAAGTGGAAGGGTAGGACGAGATACCTGTTAGTTGATTTTCTATTAAAGAGAATATTTTTCATATTTTAATGGAAGATGCATGACGCAACGAACGTCAGACATTGGTCTCATATTGGTCTTGTAAGGGTAGTGAAAAGAGTATATCCAATGTAACATATTGTATACATTGTCCATTTGTGTTCTTTTTGAGGTAATTACACGATGTTTCCAGAGGTTGGCATGTCGTACTAGTAACCAAAATATGACGATTTCGAATCCCATTCACGCCAATTAAAGAGATAAAAGAAAAAGTGTAATCACAAAAGAGCTGCCGTAGCTCGGTGGTAGAGCGTTGGCTTAGCATTCGGGAGGTCGTGGGTTCAATTCCAGCTTCCGACCATGCTGACTGAGGTTCGTCCAGGGTTTTTCCTCAGTCACACCAGACAAATGCCGTGATGATACCTTCAACTTAGGCACTGGCTGATATATTCCTGTAATATTTCCCCTAAGCTTCCCCAGCCTGAGTCTTAGAGGCCTGAATGACATAAATTAAGTTAATTCAATAGAACAAGGAATAATAGATAAAAATTTACAGAATAAGGAAGTAATATTCACTTCCGAAGCGATGTAATCTCCTTAACACAAAGACAATGAGAACTCCGAGCCGATAGGTTAGAACGCTCGATTCCTATGCGCCAGCCACAGGTTCAATTCATGCTTGTCCATTGAACTCAGTGTTTCGAAACCTACTTTACAAAAAACTACTTTCAGTCCTTTACTTTAAGTAAAAGGAATGAACGGGTGATTCAAAAGATAGTAGGGAAAGCGACGAACTACGTAGATAATAGAAGCCAGTTCTTTCTAGCATGTGGAACATTTATGTTCTCTTTTAGAGAGTCTCCTGCTGCAGTAGGCAACATCCTTCTACTCTTGTTTTACGGGATTATAGCTTCCTATATTTCCCCGGCCTGGTTTTGACTGCTATCCGTGTAGACTCGTGTTTCCATAGTCTCATTGAAGTGGGATATGGATGGCGATTTAAAATATCCTCTTTCAGTTGTTCAAATATATGGTATAATTCGTCCTTCCACCGGACCTCGTTTCCTTTAGCTAAGAGTTGTTGAAATGGTTCTGTTTTCGTGGTGTAGGATCTGACGTGGCTGCGTAAAAACGAGCAAATGCCGAGAAAACTTTTAATTGGCGTACGTGGTCGTTCAAATTTCATGATTTTCCGTGTCATTTTAGGTGAAATAGCTATGTGAGAACTAGATATACGGAAGCCTAGAACGTCGAATTAAGAAAAGAACACATGTGCTTTGCGCGGAGCGGCGCGGAAATCGTGTTATCCCTAGCGTTAGAAAAGTACTACTAAATGTGTCAATTATTGTTCTGCCGTATAGTCAAAACGCACAAATTATCTGCGAAACTTCTAATCGTATTTGGTAGATCTTGTAACAACATTCTAGTGACTATGGAAAAGTCTGCGCAGAGGAAACATGTCCCATTGCACATCATTGGAACTGAGATATCTTCCATAGATGTGGGTCTTCAAAAGTCCTGTACTTCAATGAGAGCGGATGCAATATTTTCTGATGGTAAGAGGCATATATATCTATGGTGCTGTTTTCTACGTTTGCTAGTAATCTACATACATCTTCGGCATTCTTTACTATCAGCAGAGGTGAAGACTGTTCACTTGTAGACGTTTCTTGTATAATTCCGGCTTTCAAAAGATTTTGCAGTTGAACTGAGTCTTGAACCCCGGTGGGACTGGAGGCGATCTCTTACGAAATGTTGCAGATTTATCGATCCTTATACGGTGTGCATAGCCCTTATAGTAAAAGATGTTGCTTGCAGATTAAGCTAAGACATCACGGTAGTTACAAAGAAGTTTTGAAATGTTTGCCTTTAATTGATCTAGTAGATATTTATTTATATAAAATGTGGTAAATCGAAAGGTTTTTCAGTGTACCTGAGTATAAATAAATTTCCTGAGTATAAATTTTCTGTTTCGTTTTATATTTATAAATATTATCTGGGTCGCTTTCTTTTTGTTCTGAAATTGTATACGCAATATCTTCTAAATTCTAGCTGCTGTATGTCACTGATGAGTTTTTGAGCAGTTTTATTTTCGTAGAGCTAGGATTATTTACTAGGATTTTGGATTCATAGAATAGCATTTTCAATGATAATTCTACAAAACTACATCTGTCAGGCAATGTTTGTAGTAATCTAACATCAATAAATGCTGAACGTCGTTTTTTCTATTCCATTGATTTTAATAATAAGAATTATTTATGATTTTGCAGGAATAATGATGTCTTTTGTAATGTAGACACCTGCTAACGTATCTTGTTGTATCATATTAACGTTAGCTTGCGAGACGTGGTTCTTTTCCTTTATTGTGCAAGGAAATTGTTGGTTCTTTACTTTCTTACAAAAGGAAATTACGTTTGGATCTAAGTGGAGTTTAGTTTCCAGTCTTTTTAAAATGCCTTGGCCAAAAACTGGATTGTAATCTCCATGTTCAGTGATTCTGAGTTAATGAGAATACATTGTATTGTCAATCTTGAATTTTATCAAAATAGATGAAATGTAATTTGAGCAGCTTTCACGTGTGTTGCAAAAGGAATTAATTTGCATTTCTTCGAAATTTGTAATTTCAACCAGAGAGAAATATTTGATGCCGTAACAATTATTATCCGAATTGAACTATAATGTACCATGATTGTAATTAGATATTTATTTTCTTCCTTGTCATACGAAGATGTTTTTCTTCGATCTAACGTTACTAGTTGAATAGAAAAAAAATGTTTGCTGTTGAATCATCAGCGACAGGTCTAATCGTCTTCTTTCTGAGTTGTACTCTCTGTGATTCAGAGGTCGTAGGTTCTTAGCTGTCAAGTTCAGTCTTGTTTTTGACTATATTTCCTTTGTCTATAGATTGACTCTCTCCGTTGTTGACTAGGCAGTGGCCGGTCCTTGGGTCTTCTGTTTGACTTTCCCGTTTTTCACCTTGAGTTTTGAGTTGGTTGCGGTAGGACTCTGGGTATCGTTTTAGACTTTTTCTTTCTTCGTCTACGCTCTCAGGTCCTTGGGTTTTTTAGCTAGGGGCTCAGCACTTACTTTCCCGAATCTTGGTCCTTTCTGTCTTATGCCAGCAGATATTGGCAGAATGACCACGCTTGAAGCAGACGTCACATTCAGAAAACGTTCTACCGTTATCTTGTTGACTTGCGTCTTCCTTCTGTTCGTTTTGTTTTCGTTCCTTATAGTCTCCATTTTTTCTTATTATTGTATTTTTGCAATTATTCTTCGCGTTCTTCTTGCAGTATGGCTTCTGGTTGGAGTTATTTCTGATTAACATTAAAGATATTTCCGTCAATTTATGTATCATGTCATCCATGTTGTGCGGTTTGTTTTGAACATGTTAAGGTTGAGGTTTTTCATACTTCGATGGTTTTCTGGGATCAATTCAGGATGCACTAAGTTGCAGAGGAACTTATTAATAGTTTTCGATGATAGCAATAAGATTTTGCTGCATGTTTCTGAGTATTAGGTTATCTAGTAGCTTATATGTCGAATCATGAGCAAATTGGATATTTATAGCTTCGAGCAGAGGAAGTTGGCTATCAGATTTTTGAAAATTAGGATTTTGGTTGTTTTGTTGCTGGAAACGAGGTTTTTGATAGAAAGCAGATACATTGCTTTGAAAACTATAATTTTGACTTTTGGGTTGTAAATTGGGTACTTGCTCGGTTAAATTTTGAAGATTATGAACTTGTAAATCAGGGTTTGGGAGGATCGGGTTCTGCTTACCTTGTTCCATTAAGGCTTGCATAGCCTATGAGCGTTAGAAAATTTGTTTGTGGACCCAATGATGAAACGTGTAGTTTCTCTTCCTCGTTGCTTATGACAAATTATGACGAATGGCCTTTAATTTTCGAATAAAATAGGCATATATAGGATCATCACGGTAATACTGAAACAAATTGATTTCTATTCTATTTCGGCCTTGTAATGTGGTATTTAGAAAATTTATTTGTAAACCCAAAGATGAAAATTGTACTTTTCCTTCCCGGTTTGTTCCGGCAAATTGTGACGAATGGGAATTAGTTTTCGAATATAAAAAGCATATATAGGTTCATCATGGTACTGTCGAACCGAATTGGTACATTATCCCACTTAATAACTGTGTACAAACCCTAAAACTGACTGAACAAACTTTCACAAACAATTCACAAAATATTGCACTAAGAATATTTCATTTTTGAAAAATTAGGGAGCTCAAGAAATGCTGCCCGCCAATAATGAATTTGCATTAGCTCACTTACAAATTGTGTACAGACAAACGATTTTAATGCAAAAATTTCGATCCTCGTCAGTGGCCGCCTGTCGTCTCCCCAGCCCTCCAATTAATATCTTAAATTTTCAATTTTAAATTATGCACAAACGCTAACAATGAGTGTACATACGGGCACAAACGAGGCATAAACGATTCCAAAGTAAAAAAAAAATCGATCCCGTTAACTGGGGAGTTGTCGTTTTCCCATTCACCATTTTATTTTTATTTTTTTCAATTTCTAATATCGCACAAACACTAAAACTGCGTGCACAAACAATTCTAATGAAAGAAATTTCGATCTGAGTAAATGATAGGGTTGTCGTTTTCCCAGCCCCTAAATATAATAGAAATCAATTTCTAATTATGCACAAACGCTAAAAATGCGTGCACCAACGTGCACAAACGAAGCCCAAACGATTGCAATAAAATAATGTTTTCCATAAGTTGAGGGGGGTGATGAAATGCACATGCATAATTTGCCGTTATTAAAGTTTGGGTGCAAGGGCCATCGGGCATGAAATTAATGTTTACATGTACGGTTGAATTAATGTAGCCGAGAAGATTTACTGTTGCTCTGTATTTGGCTGTGTTAATAAAGTACTTGAATCGATTTCGAAGATTTTTTTGCTTTTCAATAATTGCCCGATCTACAGGGTTCTATCGCGGTAATATTTATCATTATAGTGTTTTATAACACACATACTTTCACTTCCAGCTAATAAGTTTCAAAACATAATATTTGTCCCATAGGAAACTTCTGTTGACAGTTTTGCTTCTTAGAAATGTTTGTGCTGTTATTCGCGATTTAGTTAATCAAAGTACAGAATAATATAATTATAGTTTCAAATTGTACCAGCCTACAGAAATTAGAACACGGAATGTTATTATTATTCAAATTTTGTTTGTCTCTCACAATTTCACCCTGATCATTCGATTAACTCATAAGAACATTTCGAACTGCAAAAATAATTCTGAGTATGTACCGCTGTGCATGTTTTCTTTGAAATGTGGATAAAGCTAGCAAGAGAATCAATCTTCAAAATCCTTCAATATTACAAATTTCCTAATAGTTTGATTAACGTATCTTTAGACACAAGTTAGATGTTCTGGATGAGAGAATTTAAAAACTTAATTGAAAATCTATATAATATGCTCCTCTCTAATAAAGTTTCTACTTTCTTAAATGTTTCCGATGTGAATATCATAGTCACGTACACATGTTTCGATGAATTGGATTGTGTTTCTGAGTATATGGGCTTATTTTCCGTTTGAATTACTTGGCAGAAAAGTACATTTTAAAGCATTTCTTTGATCTTATTTCCGATTATTAATTCTTCACTTCATTAATATGTCCATGAAATACTTTTATTTGGAAATTTCGTGTACAAAATACAAATAGGTAGAAAGTAACACAATGCTATTTATGAACGTAAATGAGTTACTTGCGGTCAAACAAGCCTTAAGAAACAGATAAAACCAAGAATGAATTACTACGTCTATTTTGTGAATTAAATAATTGCATTATTTACTCAGAATTAATCAGAGGAGTATTAATGTTACTATAGACACATGAAACATATAAAGTTAACGTTACTTTATATATATCGTAATGTTTATTTTAGTTTTGAATTGTTAGCGTCAAAGATACACAGAAGTGGTTTCAGCCCTCAACCCGTTATTTATATACAAGAACAAAGTTAATAAAATTGCCGTCCCGAAGAATACAGTTTACAGGTATTTGAGTATGGATGATTACAAACATATCTTATTCCTTAGAGTGATCAGATAGAGATTTTAGAAACTAGGATGACACCAGTTCCTTAGCAAGCTGCGTGTTGTCAAGTTGTACCAGTTCCTTGGCGAACTGCGTACAGGAAAATATTAAGGTAAGAGTACACACCAGTTCCTTGGCGAACTACGTATCCGAATGACACCAATTCCTTAGAGAATTACATGCCAGGTGGTTGTACCAGTTCCTTGGCGAACTACCTGTGCAGCATAGTATCAGTTCCTTAGCGAACTGCATACCAGGATGTTCCAGTTTCTTAGCACACTGCGAACGGATGAAGGAGAGAAACTGACCACACGGGGGAAACGAGTGATGGCTCTTGCTCTTCTGCAGGTCCTTTTTAAAGGTTATTGTAGGGGTGGTTCCT
>JAGDQP010010543.1:1129-55500 GCA_022664845.1 Lepisma saccharinum | reverse complement strand
TAGTAGTAGTAGTAGTAGTAGTAGTAGTAGTAGTAGTAGTAGTAGTAGTAGTAGAGATCCTTAGATAACAGAGATATATTGTTTTACAAGTAATAATAATAATAATGAGCAGTGCTTCGTGTTCAAACTTACCATTTTAATAGAACAATTGTTAACACAAAATTTACTTCTTAGAAACCTCTTGGTTGGGAATAAACGGTTACGATCTTTGTAAGGTGAATACCAGCAGAGTATATCTTAAGTTAAAACTTATCTGATGAAAATAAAACACTGAACTGCTGAACAAGACTATACTGTTCGTAAAAAATAAATTACACTTAACGTTTCGACCTTCTAGCAAAGATCCTCATCAGACATACACTGAGTCTCACGAGGACCTTTGCTAGAAGATGTCTGATGGGGATCTTTGGTAGAAGGTCGAAACGTTAGTTTTTTTTTTATTTTGCGAATAGTATAGTCTTGTTCAGCAGTTAAGTGTTTTATTTTGATCTTAATTGCAAGACGTGCAACCATGTTTTGTTGTCAGTTATCTGATGAATGAATAATATAGAGCGGAGGTGCCGTAGTCGGTAACGCGTCTACCTACCATTCACTTGTTCTATCATCGTCCATGCGGCTCGAGGTCCACCCACACTCGTGAAATGAGTACCTCGGGAAAGTGAAGGCGACCTAAAGAGTGAGACTGACTACCACACCCTGACTACCTTACAGTCTAGAAAATGTGGAGCATTACCGCCTTATCGCCCGTGGGACACATCGGTCCACCTTTACATTTACCTTACCTTTATATAATATTAACCTCTTAGTCGAGTGAAGTAGCATAAACACTCTGCCTAGAGTAACAATTAGGATTTTAATTAATCAGTGAAATATCTCCATAAAGTGTACTGGTAGTGTTCATTATGTGTTCCTGATTTGCGAATGAAACGTTCTTCACGCTTAAGCAAAGTGTTATTAAAGTGAGAAAGTGTGGTAGAAGTGCGCCAAACTCATTACAAGAAAAACACTTCTTGAACATGTACACTTTTAATTCACTTATGTAACGCTTCTTAATCACTTCTAGAACACGGTCAGAAAACACTTCTTTCACACTTGTTTCGTACTTTTGGAATACTTCTCACACTTCTGAAACACTTTTAAAGTGTACCAAAAGTAATCAAAACTCATTACAGAGAAGTGTTCCAAAAGTGCAAAAAAAATATTTTAAAAGTGTTTTATTTTTTGCAGTGTATTCCACAACTTACACCTATTCACTATTAGTTGTGCTGGTATTATTCCCTGAAGTCTCAAATTGTATTGTATGTTAAAGCAAGAAATGTTTTAGCTCAAAGCTGTAACACATTTATGTTTTTGTAATTTGCCGTTAAGTTGCATGCAGTTGGTATCTAGTGATATAACTGTAAAGGATAGCAATGCGGTTTGCTGACTATAACTATATTGAAAAGGTTCAACATAGGCCTACTTTAACTTTCGAGTTTGCGACAAAGATTGTGAACTTCAAGAACATCAGTGCAGATTATACAGAAGAGTGCCAATTAAAACTATCTTGGAGTTTCATGACATTTCATTGAAACTATTACATAAAAAAAGGGGTGGGTTTCATGGAATTCTTTGCAATACGCACTCCCTTACATTTCCGATGCAATAAAAAGTCAAAATTTCGTATTGCCTTTTCCTGAATGCAGCATAGTATTAGCTTTAACATCGAATATGGAGCAAAAAATAATATTTTTGAAAAACTCTGAATTTCTGAAAATTTGTAAATGACAGGCATAAACGGACATCATACCCAATGGCAAGTTATAAGAATATGCACAGTCTCCTTGAACCAAAATGGTCGCATACCAGTGTTATCGTAATAAAACAGTGAAAATAGGGCCAGTAGAAAAAATCATATTTACCTACTCTTGAATAGTGCAGGTGTAGTATATATCTATAACCACCATGGCTCAAACTATGTTGTATAAGGAAATTATTAAGCAGCTTACCTCCTCACATAAGGACAAGAGAACAATACACATGGTTCACATCCGCTTGGCTCGGATCTTTTTATTATTATTATTATTATTCTAGTTCTGCAGTAAACATTTCTCGTTGACGAGTAATGCGTTTGTTGATGTTTAGAACCCTGGGAGCCTACAGCTGGGTTAAACAAATATTTTGAGAAACACATATACTGTAGGAGGAGGAATTTAGTCAACAAAGGAATGGTGAAGAAGTTACAGTCCTCAACAATGGAGTAAAAAGAAAACCAAAGCGAAAGAAGTTTGATTTCTTTTTCATAATTAACATATTTTGCCTGCAAAACACACGCACAATGATGCAGAGGTTATGAATCAAAATTCATTGTTTGCTGCAGTGTTGTCAAGATTTCCTTATACTAATATTTCCCTTAAAATACTAAAATGAAATGAAATCCGGATTTTTGTAAACATTTCTGTTTAATTTTAAAATTACTGAAAATTAAAACTTAAAAAATGCCCAAAAGATCCAACAATATTTCCCAATTTATTTGTGTGTTTTTTTTACCCTTTATGTGGCCCAGATTTTCAAGCTTTTCAGGAAATGTCCCACCTAACAACACTGGTTTGGTGGAATATTTGAAACTACATATCGATACTCTAAGAAGATTATTTTTTTCAAAGTATTATAATTCATTCCTTCTGATGTACGTTAATCTTACATATCATAAGCAAAAGATACACATCATTGTAAATTGAAATTATCCCTAAGATACTGCAATGTTATGTCAAGAAAATAACTTTACACTTTCAAGAAATATGGTTTCACCGTTCACAAAGACAAATAGTTACGAATCATCTCTGAGTTCTTTAGTGCATATTTACTCACACACGGTTAAACATAAATCTGTTACACTATAGAACCGTTTCTACCTCACTAAATCAAAGAATGTACTTCTCTAAAACAAGCTACATCCTCGTCCATCTAGTGACTACGAAAATAAGCTATACGATCAGTATAGCCAAATTGGGGCGCTTTGTCCTCACCTCAGCGAAGAAACGCAACTCTGCATGGAGTGAGAGTAGGACCTATGGAGGTCGAAACAAGTTGTTGCCAATGCTAGAAGGTAGCTTTTCCAAGATGACGGCCAAAATCTAAAATGACCACTGCATATCTATACAAATTCACAAATTATATTTTTTTCACACATTTAGAGCGATCCTACGGGACATTTTACTCTCTTCAAACTTGTAGGTTCATTCATAGAGAAACAATAGAAATAGAAATCGTTCAGTCCGTCCGTCTATTCGTGTTCAGAAATTAAAGCTTAGAAACAAGAAGGTATAGAGGGGTGTTTGAGGTGATGCTGGAAAGATGTTGAGTAGACTAACTTAGAGCAACCAACCAGAACTGTATTCTTTGCTACAGTAGTTCACTGTTGCCAACCAATTAAAAAGATGTTCAAATTCTTTTAATTCCGTCAGATCTCTCTGAAACAAACTTGGTATAAATATTATTTAACAGAACAGGGAAATAACTTGGGCGTCTGGGTCCCCAAACATAACAATTGTCAGTGTTGCCAACCGAGTTTCTATGCAGTTGACTTTTTAAATATTTCTATTACGTTATACGTTACAGCACCAAATTTGTCATAAATATTGTTCGATACAGTAAAAACATACTGTGGGTCTTCCCGTTCCCCAAACACTACGTTGTCAATGTAGCCAACTCGTGTCCGAAACTAGGGTAAGGAGGTACAATTTCGAACGAGTACAATTCTGAACACGCTACGCTCTTGCGCCATTTGTCGAGTTACAAAAGTTGCCAACACCGAGTGAGGTATATGGCGTGAATAGGTACTTATGTGCGTGTGTGTTCCCCATAGGATTGTGTGTGTAGCTGTTTGTTGAGGCCGTACAGAAATTATTCTTCCAGCAAAGATATGTATATCATCCATAGAAACTGTTGTTTTATAAAATCACTCACTGTTTGACGTTGTGCCGTTGTGCTTAATTGCGAAATATTGGTTATTAGTTTACTGTAAAACATTGCATGGTCTTTGGTGGAAGCAAGCAAGGTACACCAAGTGCCATCTATGAGCAACATTTGTAACTGTGTAGTTGTTGTCAAAAGACAGCCAAAGGTACAATTTCGAACACAAATGAGGGACAATTCTGAACACTAAGATGAATGTACATATCAAACAGTTGTGAGGTAGCATTCTCACTGTGCCTTTCCTGTTGTGTCATTACAGATGCCACGACGGAAAACTGAAAAGAAGAAGCGTCTCTTATGGTATCCTACTAGTATGGAAACAGCAGTGAAGAGCGTAATATCAGGTGATTTGTCGTTGAGAGGAGCATCTGCGTTATATCACATTCCACTGGGCACCCTCCACGACCGCGTAGGCAAGGGAAAGGATAGGCAGGTGGGACTCATTCCACGGGTGACAGGCAAAATTGGACATCCCACCGTATTGTCGGAAGAAATAGAAAAAGCTTTGGTTGACAGATTAGTGTATTTTGAAAATAGAGGATTAGGACTTACACCCGTGCAAGTGAAACGGACTGCTTTTGATGTGGCTGTGGCTTGTGGAATTCGACACCCATGGAATTCAGATGTGAAGATAGCAGGTGATGATTGGTTCAAAGCCTTTATGAAGAGACGCTCAAACATAAGTTTGAGAAAACCGGAAGGACTATCGAGAGCTAGAGATGAGGGTATGAATGAACAAGAAGTAAGAAACTACTTTCGCATTTTGAAAAGTGTAATGACTGAGTTTGACTTGTTCGACAAGCCTCAATGCATATACAATGTCGACGAGATAGGAATCCCTTTAAATAACAGACCAATGAAAATAGTAAGTCAAAAAGGGAAGCGTGAAATCGTGTCACTAACAAATGTTGAGGAAGGGGAAAACGTGACGGTCGTTGCTTCCTCCAATGCTGCTGGCTCGTACATTCCACCGATGATAATTTTCAAAGGTGTCAGAATGCGTCCGGAATTCAACGATGGTTTGCCTCCCTGTTCAATTGTGGAGCTGAGCGAGTCCGGTTACATCAATAACAATCTGTTCCTTAGGTGGTTGGAACATTTTTGTACATACAAGACGCCTGGCAGGGTTTTGCTTATACTGGACAACCATGGAAGTCACACAAATTTCAATGCTTTGAAATTCTGCCAAGAACATGAGATCGAGCTCGTGGGTCTACCACCTCATAGCACGCATGTTCTTCAACCTTTAGATAGAACTTTGTTCAAATCTCTGAAGGCACACTACCACAGGAAAGTAATATATTGGCAACATCGCCATCCCAACGAGAATCTGTCGAAACTCAGATTTAATCCTCTATTTTGCGAGGCTTGGAATGAGGCAGCTTCTGTTGGCTCTGCAACAAAGGGTTTCACATGTACTGGAATAATGCCATTTTCGGACGCCATTATTCCAAAGGACAAATTTGCTCCTTCCCTCCTCTTCGTATCATCTTCTGCAGAAAACAACCAGTCTAGGAGCAACGTTGAAACTAATTACATCTGTCCGTCAGGAACATCGCACTTAGATGATTCACCGACGCCACAGGAACAAGATAGACCTTCCGTTCTTCCAGATACACCAAATCCCTCAGGTTCTCCAGAAAATGCTATGGTCCGTAGCATTCTCAAAACACCTGAAAAGAAACCATCGGCACGTAAAAGAAAACTGCTCACCTCGCTCCATCTTACAAGCAAAGATCATATTGCTGAGGTACAGACTAAGAAAGCATCTGTTGTTAACCGGTCAACTCCAGGAAAGAAGAAGCTTCAAGACACAGCAGGATTTTCGAAAAGAAGAAAGACATTAGCTCCATCAAATGAGGATATATGTGGCTTCTGCCAGTTGGGCTATTACAGTGAAGAATCCCTGGTGAAAGGCGACTGGATACGATGCCAGTCTTGCAACGTGTGGTATCACGAAGTATGTGTAGGTGCACAAGGTAGGAAACAGTTTTTCTGTGGCAAATGCATGTGATCAAAATTGTACCTACCTGTGTTCAGAATTGTACCTGATGTGGTACATATCTGAACGCTTGTTTCCCAATGGAAAATGTATGCTTATGGACAGTGTAACAATTATTTTTCGTTAATATTTTTGTAACACAGCACATGGGTTTGGAACTCTGTTTTTACCAAAAATTGTCATGTTCTTACGTTTCATTTGTCCACAAAATAAAAAAGTTTCTGAAGTGTTCGAAATTGTACCTCCTTACCCTATATCTTATGAACCGCAAGGTTTAGTGACATGGTACACAGAAGAGGTCTTGGGATAACTAGCACAGAACCACCGTAACTGTCATGATCACGTGCCGCAGTTGTCAGTGTTGCCAACTGATTTTTTTGGTATAGAAATGAATGTATGTGAGGCTGAGATGCTATCAAGAGACCGGAGCCTTTCCAATTTTTAGTGAAATCGAAGAGCTAAATTGCGTGACTTTCAATAATACATTCTTTAAATGAAGGAATACAGGAATAATAAGATGTAAAATGTGTCCGAATGTTTTGAAATAGACAACACAGGAACTTCTAGGATACAATTTGTCAGTGTCTGAAGCAGAGAAGCTGTTAAATATGCCTTTGGAAAATGTGTTATATTCAATCTGCTCAAGGGAAAATAAAGACTAACTATAGATTTGGAATTAAAAGAAGTTGCAAATAAATGTTGATAGGAATATCCGAATACCGTATTCAGTAGTTGAACACTCTTTAATATTAAGATCAATTAGCATAAAAGTAGGATAGAGTTTGAACACTATCCTAAGTTATATCAAAATATTCTGTACCTAAAGTAAACCTATCATTATTACAACATGCACAACAAGGTGGATTACCAACTTAATAAAAGGTTATCAAAAAATAAACATAAGAAAATTGCTTCTAATTTGTTTCTCGGAACAGTATCAGGCACTAACTAACTCAATGGCTTACGAAACTCGCAAATTCATGGCCACAGTGAATAACAAAGTCAAGAATGTTAATAGTAGAGACGAATTCACTCTTATATCACAATAAAAATGATCAGCTCAAAAGCAGAATAATGTTCAACTTTCAGTAGAGAATATACACTTCAAAGGTTTTAAACAAGAACCATATGATAAACAAGGTGATGATCAAATAAAAATACAGACAGCGATTTAACATACTGAACAGGATCAGGCTACCATGCTATAATTAATAGAAACTAAAACCAAGATCATAAAAATAAAGTATTTGTCGATAAAGAAATACAGAATGACTCGAATATAACTATAAGACAGATCAAGAAATACAAGGTCTCACAGAGAATTCAACAAGGTAAGAAAGATAGGGAGGAAAAAAAAGTTGTGTAGATATGCATCGGCCATTTTGGATTTTGGCAGCCATCTTGGGAAATATACCCTACTAGGATTAGCACTAATAGATCCTACTTATAACTCCCTGAAGACTTGAATTTTGTGCGTTCAACTTAACTTTACTTTTTATCTTTATATGGGTCAATCTAGTAACTTTGGATTTCGGCCCGTCACAATTCGCCTTTAGCTGTTAAAATCCATACCCATGCCCCTGCCGGGACTCGAACCCGGGACCTTCGAGCCGATGACCTACTGCGCATCAGTAACTCACAGTCACCCCCAATTGAAAGTTGTAAACTAAAGGAAAATTATCAATAAACATGGACCTAAATGTGAATGCGCTCCTCCGTCTTCCATTATGATTCTGCAGTTGAAACAGAAATCTGAATACACTCTTTGAAACGAATCTTAAAAATCAATTTTATTAACCAACTTAAAATTACAATTTATTTCTGCTTGTTTCAGCCAATAGTTCAGTTTTCAAATAATTCCAGCTATTAAAATAAAATTCAGCTCTTCAGAAGATACAGTTCACAGAAAACCAATGCACACTTACATACGAATTTCATGTAATGAAACTTTTAATAATTACTTTTTGTGCCAAAATTATCAACCTTTATCCCTCAGTAATGACACTAGATTTGAAGTGGAAATGAGCTTTAGAAAATATTATAATCGAAAGAATGCAACATAGACGAAATTCCGCAGGTAAAAATTTTATTATGAAGTAATAGACATAATCTATTAATAATGAATAATAGACATCCATTGCAATCTCTTGTAAGTTGCACACTTGAATAATACTTCGTACTGAAGTGCATTTAGTTGGATACATCTTTGATTGTGGTTTGCTAACCCAACAGGTGCTATATTATTATTAATTGAGATAGTACGTCAGTTGTGGTGGCGTTTTCACATTTCCTTTACATACATCTATAATACCTCCGAAACATCGCAAATATTAACATTTCTTACAAATGTCTTTTCGTTGTTTCAATTTGAGCAATTCATTGAACTTTGAAGCACTTCTTACTTCACTTCCCTGGGTATGCGTTTCTACATTCCTGGAGAACTAGGTTAACGTGATATGAGAGGATAGACATATAGTAAAACAAATGTATATGTGTACTTCTTGCACCTGTAACTCTCGATAATTTTACAAACGTTATTTTATTTTAAAGGTTGTAAACATGGTTGTGCAGAACCGAGTGTCATTAGTAGGCATACAGGTGATTAAACAGCACTCTAAACAATCGATGTTCATATCCACAGACAGGGTAAACTTAATTAGATATTTTTTCGTGTAAGATCAAAACCGTGTGCGTTATAAAACTATTACATCTGACGAATTTCTTGTAAAGTTTGGGGTGCCGCAAGGATCGAACCTTGGACCTCTTTTGTTTTTGTTATTTGTAAACGACTTGCCCGGTGAAATAACATCATCCAACAAGCTGTTAGTTGCAAATGATTTAAAAATCTAATGTAGCATTTCCTCTGAATTCGACACTTTGTCCTTACAAAACGATATCAATGCCGTCTCCAATTACTGCACAACAAACATGTTATTGTTAAACATTTATAAATTTAGCGTAATCTCTTATACTAAAAAGAAGCTATTTGGAATTCGAATACAGACAGTATTAATGAATCATCACTGGTCCAGCTAGATTCTATTACCGATCTTGGTATGACCATAGAGTCCAACCTTTCATTTGATACACAAATTAAGCATATTATTAGTGACTCTTTCAGGAACCGCGGGTTTGTAATGAGACATGGAAACAATTTCTCAGATATTGATGATTTAAAAACTTTATATACAGCATATGTTCGATGCTGAAGTAGTATGGCATGCTAATAAAAAAAGGTACACACGGCAAATTGAAATTCTACAATCTAAATTTGTTAGCTTTCTAACTTACAAAGAAACCGGAATATACCCTAAATTCGAAAAGTACTTGCACCTAATAAACAAGTACACATTCCAATCACTGGAAAACAGAAGAGTTAATTTTCTACTATCTTTTCTACACAAACTAGTACATAGCAAAATTCACTCAGAAAAAAATAATATTCGAATAAGGTTGCACGTCCCCCAAGAGTTACTCTACCTCGTAATCCAGTCTTTCACCTCTCACCCTAAAGGAACAATGTATTAGATATATCGCCTATTAGGAGAATGTGTTCATTATATAATTGTATTCTTAAAACATGTCCAGAATTAGATATATTTAATGTAAATAAGAATGAATTTCATTGTTATATAAAGTGATGAATTGTTTTTACAGAATGTCACCACAAAATATCAAATATGAATATATACAGCATGTTGTAGAATATGCCATACGTACATTGAAAATCTGAATTACGTACCTAACCTGTAGTGTTTAATAAATAAATAAAGCAATCAAACTAGGCCCTATCATAACAATAGGCCAAGTCCATTCACAACTTAAGGAGTCTCCTTGGTTCATGCTGTAGCGTGTACCACTACGAATCGGTCAGCGTGGGTTCAAATCACGGCCAGGACGCTTGAGACTTTTCTTCAGTGCTTTCTTGCCAGGTGCTTTCAGGCACAATCAGCCTTTTATGAAATAAAGTACCAGAAATAGGTATATTGGGCGATAAAGACGTTGGTGTGTGGGACTGACCACTCCACCTAACTTCTTGCCGTAGATTGGGAAAATATGGAGCGCGACCTGCACAACACCCATAATCCGTTCACGGCCCGTGGGCATTGCACAGGAGCCTTTACTTTATACACAATTTAAAACTTGGAAACTTTGTATGTCTTTATTATAATATATTTATTTACATTTACCACAGATATTAAAAAGAAAATAAAATTTAATCAAAGGCAACGTCATACAATTCAGAATCTTAAGCACTGGTACTTTATTTCTTAAACTTTCCCTTTCCTACATAGAAGTGTCGTTGGAACAATTTTATGAGTTGTTGCCCCTACAAATCTTGAAGGAGGTCAGCTATGAGTTCTGTGTGGTTTAACTCATCTCATAAAGAGTACAGTATAAATGGTGAAGCGTTATGTATATATATCGTTTTGGACTGAGACACACACATACATAAAAGCGTTTCGCTTTATGTATTCTAGAATTTGTTCCTTACCAAACTACCGAAAGCACTCAGAGAAGCAAACATCGCGTCAGTGCTTTTGAATTCCCGATTTTGAACAGTACCACGAGGGACCATCTGAAGAACACCGTTTTCATTCGGATAGTTCTATCTTTGTGGGATCTCCATTTTCTGCACAGACAGAGGACACTGGTCTCTTTCTCTGAACCCTCTTTCCCATATTCTCCATTGGAACATCACACTTTCTGAATAATTTGAATGCATTCTATGTTTGTAATTGTTCAAGTTAGACAAATATTGCAAATGAGTGTTAACTCACCCTTTCAAAGAGAGTGAGAATGATGTCTCTAAATATCACATACAAAATTTACTGTTGTTTGATCAGTGGCAGTCCATAATGGAGAACTGAACAGTTCAGTCTTCCTAAGTAATTGTTTCGTAACTACTACGAATTGTTGAGGAACGAGAACAAGTTCTTGGTTGTATAGAGGAAAAAGAAAGGGATCCTGATGAACATACAAGAGCGTCACTATGTCAAGTGCTAGTAGAATTAGTATGGAATTCACAACAATGAAATGACTCTTAGTTTTATATTTCTTCTCTCCATTCTATATCTGCATTTCAACGTTATTTATAAATGGAAGAAACGGAACTTCATTTTCCAATTTTCCAGTGTGGTTAGAGACCGCGTTAAATTCTTATGGATTATGCATCGTGTTCTGTTCTGTTTTAACATGGGATAATGTTACCACAACAAAAGCTTGTTGTTTCTTATTGTAGTTCTAAAATTCCTCTGTGATTTATCCATTAAAAAAATATAGCTCTAAAAACTGAGAATCAATCGTTCTACCATCCAAAAGATTCTGATTCAAATTTGAATTTTATTCATGGCCTTTTGCTATCTTTGCCTCAGACCACGAAAAGTTTTACATGAAATAAGGGGAAAAAAGTTATCAATATTTACTGTAAGTTGAAAATGAGATTTTAGTGTAATTTGTTAGATCACAGAGAAGATATCTGCTTATATAATAATACAAGTGAAGTCGTGACAGAAGCAAATTTTAGTGACGGTTGATAATCAAATTGCAGTCTTGTACAGCAACCATAGTATTCTTAATATGGACATAAACATTTAATTCCTCTTTCAATTTCATTTTAATTCATCTCTCCATTCGTGTATAGCTGGAACTGACACCTCAATGAGACTAGGTAGCGAGAAACAGATTTCAGATTTTGAGTTCGAGGACTTCAATTTATTCAGAAACATTTAATATAGTGATCGTAATTGGCAGCTTCTCTCGATTTACTTAATTTTGTTTGTTAAGAACTTGCCCTAGAGTATGAATGAAAACAGGTAGAACGAAAATGATTTTGGATTTCAAATCAGCGACCCTGAACCCACTCTATTCTTTCACTCAGGTCGTCCAGCAAATACAGAGCCATTTAGTGGAACTTCATTCTAGGTCATTTGATTTACTATGGTTGCCACATCGAAAGTTTGTAAAAAACGGACATTTCGATTTATTAAAGTTTGGAAATCGGATATGCAACTCACTACTAATAATTGCTGCATTCATTTCAACACAATTATCTCAAACACAACTTGAGGTCAAGTGTCATACTATATTCAACAATGGGCATGGTGTTTACGAGAAGAACGATCAAAGTCAATTTTTTTGAAAATTGTGCGGAAACATGATTTTAAATTTATTTTAGCCTTGATGCATCTTTTCAACTGAACCAAAGATGCGTAAAAGCCTTAAGCAAAATCAAATTAAGGTGTTTACACTTTAAAAAACGTTTTCCTCACAACTTATAAAAAAATGTAACAATTTGACTGTTCGTCCTGTACATCATTCCAATGTCTAGTAATCTAAAAGGATTATGAAAGATTTCCTAGCAAAAGACCTGTGTAGGTAAGCGATACTTGCAAAAAAAATGTTCAGAGCAGGCCTTCGAGTTCTCAAAAATGTGAAGAAATGTTATTTTCTCAGTTCAACAAGCATCGATCAGTTCAATATACAATTTAGATAGAAAATATTTTTCTTTAAATACTGAACTTAACTGAAGCTTGTATCACATATGTGTATTTGTGTAGATGCCGAAGGTGAATACAGAATATTCCTTGATTCACTCGATTTAACATCTATAAGCGACGGAAAAATTATATTCTGTCAAGCTGGTCAAAAGTAGGTAAATAAAGACTTACAGAAAACTTATGGTTGTGGAGAATGCTTTCACTTCGGTACAGCAAAAGAATGAGACCCATTTCAACTAAATTGCTTGTATGTTTTACGTTTAATCTTTCATAGGCCTAGCAGCTTTACAGCAGGAAAAACGGAATTTTTATTAAAACTATGTATCAAAATTACTTCAGTATTTTTAGAAATTATATTCTGATTTATAAAAAATATAATTTGATCTTTATTGATCAGTTCACGTGTAGTGTAGTTCAAATACTGCAACGGTTAAAAAATGCAATCACGCGTCGCCACTGGTATACTATAATTTAGAAGGAAACTTGCTACATTTTTGATTAAGTCTAGATTTGTCAAGTTAGTTCATAGGACTCTAGTTTCCTCCTTGGAGTCTTGAAGTATGATTTGTGTACATATGTGTCGTTTTAATTACAGGTGCATCTCTGCATGAACGCATCACATTTTAATCCTATGATCCAGAATTATATAAAATAAGGGAATTTGAAAGTTCATTTGTTTATTCTCTCTCTCTCTCTCTCTCTCTCTCTCTCTCTCTCTCTATATATATATATATATATATATATATATATATATATATATATATTTCCCTGTCTTTGCTCTCTGTACTATACGGCAACGTATTTTCAAGAGAAATGTACTTCCTGCACCGTGGCGCAGTTACCAGCATTTACAAAATGTAAAAGTTTCATTGCATTTCAAGGACATATTACACAGAAATAAAAGTTTGAACATCTTTCTCAAAGTTTTCCTCTCTCCCTCCATTCAGCTAATTACTGTTAAGTTTTAAGAAGTAAATTTTAAATTAATGTTTTACGTAATTAGGTTTAATTGTATAGAACAGAAAAAGGTTTGTACCTTACGTATTAGTTCAACTATATCTTTTCTATATATACTGACATCATTTAATGTAATAGTATTTTCCAGGAACACAAATTAATTTAAGTAATTTATTTTAAACAAACACTTTTTAAACTAACTTATTTCAATATTTTTCTTGTTTGATTAAGTTAAAGGTATATTTCAATCACATCTATTTAGGTAATTAAACTTTCACTGGTACTTTCGCTAAAATGTATATTTTAAAATGATTTCAAAAACGGTGGTAATTCTCTATTGTACACAATTTTAAAGTGATTTCTAAGACGTAGTTACATAACCTATCAATACAAACCATATTTCTAAATACGCAGAAGCACGAATGTTATAATCTCGTATTTCTGTTCTACAATAGATCTGAAATATGTAGCCATGGAGATCAGATAAGCTTATTTCAAGTTCTTTTCTTTTGGAAGAGAAGGTGATACCTGATGAAAGATTGTATCTCATAATCAATTTCTACAACTATAATATCGATGACAGAACAAAAGGAAATTTGATTTTAAAAAAGTAGCAAAAAAATCACTACTTTGTTAGCAGAGAAGTAGGACAAAATCTGTAAAAGAAAAAGAAGCTTAAGGATAATTCAATTTAAGTCAAGAATTTATTTACCATTTGAGAAATATGAAAAATTATTTTGTTGGAAGTTCTTAGAAATATTCAAGTTTTAAGTCGGTGCGACGAAGGATAAAATAAATCCAATCAGGAATGAGCAACGCAAGCAACATACGACAACTTCTCAGCGAAATACAGCAGTAAATATGTCCACTGTTGCCAGGTCAAGTAAAAAAAAAAGAGTTGTGACTGCAGCGCTTCCGTATATCAGCAAAACTCACGTATTGTAGCTGTTGATGAAAAAAAAGGAGCGAACAATAAAATAAATGCTGCTAATGGTGACACTGGTCATATTCTCCCGCCACTTAACTACTTTGTTTTCTTTTTCTTTTAAAGTAAATTTTAACTATTTTCTTTACTGTATTTCGTTATTCTGTGCATATTTAAGGTTTACACTACTATTACCTAGATATCATATATGCCTCTCATTTATATAAATTCTAATCTACAATTAAAATCAATTGCACAGTGTACGCGTTATTTTGTTAACTATGGTACTCCTCTGCATGAGTTTCCATTTGATGTTTTCAACTAATTGCCTACATTCAATTCATATCTCTTTATTTTATACTAAAAATCCATTTCTAATCTTTTAGTTGTCTTGGGAACATTTACAAAGCTTCTTAATATTGGAATGGCTAAAATTCTGCATGATTATATTAATTTTCACTTAGTTGCTTAGAATACATGTACAACTATACTTATAAGGCTTCTGCGCTATTGGTTCTCAAGTGTTTTAGCAAGAAACTTCTGTTACTAGATTTATAATCACATATCTCACTACGGTATTTAGGTTTCTCCCTTGTATGAAGTTTTACGTGACGAATGAAACTACTTTCTCGACCAAATTTGGATGCGCGTGTTTTGCATCGAAGAGGCTACTCATCAGAAAAAGTTCTGATGTGGTGTGTTAAGGAATAATTTTGAGTACATTTATAGCCAAATATCACATATTTAAAAGAATTTGCGATTAACTCTATATCCATATGTTCAACATTCAAAAGCTTTCTCACCTGAATGAGTCACCGTGTGCTCCAACAAATAATTATTTCGAGTACATTTATATCCACATATCTCGCATTAAAAAGGCTTCTCCCCTATATCAATTTTTACTTGTAGTATCAAGTTATCTTCTCGACTAAATTTAGATCCACATGTCCCACATGTCCCACATGTTATCTTCTCCTCTCTATGAGCTTGTATGTGCTCTTTCAAGTAGCGTTTTATAGTAACAGCAGATCCGTATGTTTCATATAGATAAGGCCCCTCCATTGTTCGAGTTCCAATGTGCCCGTTCAACAAATCCTTTTTACTATACTTGTATCTGCATGTTACATTTTCGAATGGCTTCTTACTAGAATAAATTCTCAAGTGATTTTTCAACTCACTAATTTCAATACAAGTAAACCAACAAACTTCACATAAATCACCTTTCTTATGCTTGCTGGTCCGCTGGATTTATTACGTGCTGGTCCAAGCTAGACGGAGGAAGTCGAGGCCTTTCGCATTGAAAAACATTGGTACTCGTTTGCATGTCGAAAGCAAAAGTTGGATTTGCATATTTCCGCTTTCTCGCTCTAACATTAGTTCTCATTTTCTCCCTGCTTTCCGATATAATACCTTCATTATTGCTGCTAGATGACTTCCCTCGCTTTTTCGGAATCATCTTGTCTTTTACTTCACTTCTTTTTGGACACTTTTGATTATTTGTTTCGACTTTATAAGGAAACCTTTTAACAACTTCCGCTTCAATAGTATTTTCACAACAATTTCTTGAAGACTTTAACAACTGCTTTTAATTTATCATCATTTATGGCTTGTTTAATTTGCATCATTTCAGAAATATTTTCGACAAAATGTGGGTTTGCAGCATCTTCAAATACTTGGCAATTAGTTGAAGATACTGAAAAAGCATTTGGTACATCTCTTTTGTTCTCGGTGCTTTCTTCCTTTATATGACTCCTAATCACAACTTCTTCGTAATTAAATGACAAAGTTTCTGCTCTTTCTTCATTACCCGATAAAAACAAACCATATACATAAACGACTATATAACACCGCATATTGGATGATGTATAAATATTCCCATTTATTGTCCTTGTCAGAATTCAGTAATCGTTTACTACCCTCATTATAAGAATTGGCGAGTTCACTTTCCTATTCTTTTATTTCTATGGATTGTTCACTGGTTTTGCACTTCTCTGCATATTTATCATTAAGGGCCATAATTAGTATTTATTTCAATACATCCACTCTGGTAACATTTAACTCCGCGTTTTCTTTCTAATTTTCAGACGCATCTCAGAAATATTTATTGCACCCTCTATAGAATGGGTAAAATATAGTGTTTCTTTCTACAAAGTTGGTGCTTACGGCTTTCCGAGTGATATCTATAGCCAGGATTTTACTGTGAAGGAGGTTAATCATTAACATGTTGTTCATTTTACCACCACGAATGTCTCGTGAAAACATAGGAAAGATACGTTCTCTACAGTGTAAAGATTTATACCCAACTTAATCCTCTTTCCGCCAATGCAGTCCTTGTCGTGCTTTATCCACCAGTGAACTCTTTACAGTTCACAGTGTAAAAACAATGTAAACACACAAACTGACGGGACATTCAGTGACAAGCAAAGAACGTTAGTCATATTATTGGATTATAGAATATCCAACCAAGGATTAAACTTCATCCACAAAAGTACGTAACCTTAAAGTTTACCAGTTTAGCTTACACTTTGATCAGTAAAGGATCGAATTTTAAGCGAAAAATAAGTTATACGTTCACCGACAGAACACTTTGGCCAGGTTAATCCCATTTTCAGTTAACGATAAGCTATTACAAAGAAAATGATCAACTTTAAAATGATATTAAGGTTATCAAACTTTCCGTTAAAGGGTTTGCACTACATCCACGTTTACGAGTAAATTCAACAAAACGATAATTTTCACAGGCGTGAAGTTAGCGTCAGATTCATACTCAAAATAGCAGATATTAAAGTTGACAATTTGTCCTCTAATTAACGAATGAATTCCAGAAACAAAAGTGAGTTTACCTAGATGGAAAGAAGAACAACCTATAGAACTAAGGGCCCTGTCCCAGGATACAGACAGGACAGCGTTAACTTTACCCAAAATCAAAATATAGTAATTGGGAGTCAGGAATGAGCTGGATAAGTGTGTTACTGCCTGAGGTAGAAAACTCGATGGCGAAAATTTACTAACAATAAAACGTAGACATTGTAACAAAAACGCCTCCAAATTTGGGCAAATAAAGCTCCACTACCTATAATTCTAATGGTATATGTTTAACTAACTTGCATGACAACGAAAGTGTTCTTATGTTTTCCTCAGGATTTGAACCTGATCCACTCAAATATGGTCTAAATCTGAGCGGAAGAAAGTAAAAGTACCTTTGCCGAATATTGCTAGTAAATAAAATACGGACATGGGAGTGGGCGATTTGTGTGGAATAATGATTAGCTTATTTCCCAGTAAGGTACGGACAACGAAGTGGGCAGTTAGAACAATTCTGCACATGGTGGATATGATATGTTCAATGTAATTGGTCCAGTGCCGGAAAAAGGTGAAAATGATGTTAAAGCTCAAAGGAAACAAAGTATGGCTGTTGGGTCTTAAGTTTATTCTCGGGGAAAAGCTCATCCACATGACACAGAGTCAACAGATAGTAAACAACAGTATCTATGATAAAAAGGTTAAGTAAAACGGCAAAGAACGATTCCGTCTCGTATTCCAGAGCTAAGAACAAGAATTTTCTTGCATTTGCTTAAAGTTGTTCACTTCGAAAGGGGCAAGACAGTTCCACGATATAGAAATTCTCGTTGCACTTAGCATTCTCGTTTTCGATGAATGACTTGCATCGTATACTTGTGTATTATGCCCACTAGAAATTGCTTTGCTAAATTAGATACGTCCTAAAAATCTGACAACCATATAGGTAATAAAAACTGATTTAAAAGATATTATATCATATACCAAAATATAAATGATATTCTCATGAACAGCGCATAATTCTTTTTGCTTTTAGTGTTATATTATTTTCATATTTTCAATGTCTTTTCAGTGATATATTTGATCTATTTAAATATTTTATGTGTACGAATCTCAAAACAATAAAAAAGATGTAAAATATATTTTTAAAAGTTTTCAGTAAAATGCAGCCAGAAATACAAGATACTATCTTTATTTGACGTTCTGAAACGTAATACTATTGAATGCAATACAAACGAACTAAGGCCCAATGTATTGCATGCAGGACATCCTGTTTCTTCGTATTCCGCATGACCAATCGAAAACAAAGTGTGCGATTGTGGTTTCAAATGAAGAAAGAAAATAAATCCCCATATGTAACATAAATATTTGTTTGATAGTAGTCATTGCTTCTGAGGAGGCTAAAGTCAGTTTTAGTTTTATGAACATCACTATAAATGTTATTTAGACAATAAAGAATAAGGAAAAGATGATCCAAAAGGATCAGCTAGTGCACGTGGAGTGTCACCACATTTCAATAAAAAAGGTCATTGTTGTATTATAAAGCAACATGTTTTCGGGGAACGGCACTTTAAATGTTATTTAGAGCAGAAAATGGTCCCAAAGGATCAGCACTCTGCACGTGGGGCCATGGAGAATATAAAATATTCATCTTGGTACACTTTTCGATCAAAAGTAGCCGGTATTGTGGTATATGGAAAGTTTTATTTTTTGAGAACATCGACGATATTTAGATCATCGATATTATTTAGACCATATACAATCAGAAATATGTTTGTCTCGAAGGATCAAGGGGGTTCAGGTAGGGTCCGTCTGGCTCCCTTACTAATATTACAAGCAAAGGCACGGGAATTAGACCTTTCGTATTTAGTATGAAAAGTGCTCTGAAGTTCGTGTCTGTTCGTTTCCTGGACACGAAAAGGCTCATTTGAAAAATAAAATAAAACTGTGGCACCCGACTTTATTCCACTAAGATCCTGAATTATTACTCATCTGGTTGAAATCCTTACTCGTCTCATCACTAATATTGAAACAACTTTTCTGTTGCAAAATGTATTTTATCATATTTTAACACTCAATTGTGTTACCTCTGGTGCTAGCGGTAGTCATTTGGATCCCAGCTCATACTATGTTGACTTTGTGGTAGACCAACACCGTTTTTGTTTGTTTCCCCTGGGTTCTCCAATTTCCTCCCACTTTCTTCATTCCACCAATTCATCCCATCATAATTCATTAAGTCTAAGGCAAAGGGACCTAAAGAGTTTGAAAATTCAGTTCAAATTCAACTCAGTGTAGTTATACTGTAGTTCGTGCGCAAAAACGTAAAAAAATATAATGTCATAAATACATTAAACCTACCTTAAAGTATACTAGAAGCTGATTCGGAATGCTTAAAAGAGAATAATAATGTTAAAGACTTAGTTAGTAAACTTTATGATACTATTTACGAAATATTTGTTAATTGTGTCCCCTGCAAAAGAAAGTATGTCCGAAAGGATCCGTCTGGTTTAATAAAGAAATTATTAGCAAATAGCTTTAAAACAATTTATCACGTAACGTCTACAAACACAACTGAAAATTCAAAACCTTTAAGACCTTTGTATCAAATTTTGAAAATATCAATAATGATTCAGGTCAACCCTGGAAATTTATTAAAAACAAACCAAAACATCTTGTCCCAAATATATTAAAATTTAATCTTCGTGATTTGCGTAACAATGATGAAATAGGGAGTACACGAACTGAACATGAACAATGTAACAATGATTGCGCAAGGAATTTCCAATCAATATTTCTATCCTCTTTTCAACTGTTCAGTAACTTTGAGAGTACGTCTAGCAGTTACGAAGGGTTTTGAATACAGTCTGTTGACCATTTACATTTGAATAAAATAGAAAAGGCTTCAAAGACTCTAAAATTAAAAAAAAAACGATAGTTGGATCTGATGGCATACCCTCCTATATACTCAAAAAATGTTTTGATATATTTAAATATAAAGAGCTGGGACAGGACTCTTAATTCTATGTGCTGTCCTTGTGTCTATCTAGGTGCACCCAGTTTTGTTTTTGGAAATGATGCGTTAATTAGACGACAAAACTTACCAAACATAATATCGCCTATCATATATATATGAAGTTAAATATGATGCAAGGTCTTGTCGGGCGAAATTAGCGCTGTCCTGTCTGTATTATAGGACAGGACATTTAGTTCTATGTGTTGTGCTGTTCTTTATCTTGGTGCACCCCTTTTTGGTTTTCGAATTTAAGAATTAATTAAAAGCAAAATAATTGTCAATCAAAATATCTGCTATCATTTATTTGAATTCGATGCAATCTCATTTCGGGCGAAATTAGCGCTGTAATGTCTGTATTCTGGGACTGGACTCTTAGTTCTGTGTGTTGTCCTTGTTTTGTCTAAGTGCATCTACTTTTGTTTTTTAAACTTTTGCGTTAATTAGACGGCAAAACATTATCATACAAAATATATGCTATCATATATATGAGTATGATTCTAACTTATTTCTGGCGAAATTAGCACTATCCTGTCTGTATACTCGGATAGGATATTTAGTTCTATATCTTGTTCTGGTTTCCGTCTAGGTGTACATACTTTTTTTTTGGAAGTGATGCATTAATTTGACGTCAAAAAATTATCAACCATAATATCTGCTATAATATAAATGAAGTTGAATATGATGATTGGTCATTTCGGGTGAAAATAGCGTTGTCCTGACTGTATCCTTGGACATGACATTTAGTTCTATATGTTGCCCTGTTCTTTATCTAGGCGGGCCCGTGTTTGTTTTTGGAATTTATGCATTAGTAGACATAAATAAATTCTCATCCATAATATCTGCTCTCTTATTATGACTATGAATATGATGCCAACTTATTTCGGGCGAAATTAGTGATGTCCTGGGACAGTTTTATGTGTTTCCTTTTGTTCCACCTAGGTGCATCCACTTTGTTTTTTGAAATTGTTGATCTAATTAGAAAACAAAAAAATGTCATCCTTTATATCTGCTGTTTTGAATATGAATCAGATGCTAACTTGACGCCGGTCTAGTGAGAAGTCCAGTGCTTTACAGCCTGGACTAAACTACAAGTTGTCCTATCTGTTAGTTCACAAGATGTACTACAATGGTGGTATTGCTTGTTTTCTTCTAGAACATTTGTTTCATATTTACCTAATGATATTTTTGTTTCTTTGTAACGTTGCATAGCCCTGTTTGATTTAATTTATTTAGCCAACTGGTTTTATAATAAGTATCACTTCATTGTCATATTACGTGGAATAGAAGAGCACAAAGGGCCCCGGAAAATGACCTAGGGCTTAAGACCAGCTAATTTTGAAGAGGACATCACAAGTATTGTGCAAAGAGTGTAATTAAGTATAAATGAGGTGGCCACCAACCACTGCAGGCAGTTAGTACTAAATTTTGAAGAAGGGTGAAAATTCACGTTCGAAAACTGCAAAGACCGCTTTGGTTTGGAAGACAGGAAAGAAGTGGTTTAACGCGCCAACACTGCTACGTTGGGCTTCGTGAAGAGGAGCTTTAAGCAACCAACAAGGTCCAAAAAACGAAACGCCTATTCCCGAGAGGCAAAGAACACTGCAGAATCAATCTAAACCCGCCACCTAGACGTTCTAGGAGTGATACCATACAAGACTAGTTGGAAGTCTTGAAAACTCACAATAAGTTAAACTTGCAATATAAACCACAGGTTATTTCAGATCCAGTAAAAATATTTTGAAATGGAAAAACTGTCTTATAGCCAAAAGTAAACTTATAGGAGTTGTAAGATATTTCAAACCAACAACTCCTATAAGTTACATATGCAAAGAAGCTGACAAAGAAGCAAGAAAATCCAAATATATGAATCCTTCAGACATATTCTGCGAAAGAAGAATTTGACTACACACAAGATGTAAGCCTTGGAGAAGGGACTTCGTTCTGTCCCACGTCTAAACCGAATACTTTGGCCCAGATAAAGGCCGTAAACATTTCAAGCAGAACCTGAACAGGCATTATCAGAGGTCAGAGGGCATGAGATAAAAATAAAGTTACTGAAAAACAAAATGACCCTCCCAAAATTAAAGGAAAAATATGGAATCAGACATATTCCATCATTGTTTACTAGAGTATACTGGTCATCTACAAGAAAAGATAATAACACCTTAAAGAACACCTTAAAAACAATACAAAACCATATCTGACCACACAACGGAGAAGTGCAATAAATAAACTAAAGTCATGGAAAAAATATTATGAAACAAAGGTCAAATCTGGTGGACAAGTCATCATTAACAAACTGTTAGTAAGAAGTGTTCCTACATCTAGAAGGAAAACCCTCCTTCAGAGAAGTACACCAAAACGACAGAGGTATAATAAAAACGGTAGAAAAGAAATAATTAGCGAGTAAGGTTTCACAAGGCTCAGCGCTAATCGCATATAAGAGGAACTTGAAGCAGTGCCTAACAAAGCAGCTTTCACACAAGATAATTGATGGTATACAACATTTAACCAAAAAACGACTCTAGATTGTTAACAGTATGCCAAATTGCATAAAGATAAAATGGGAGAACTGGCACTGATAAACATGAAATCAGGCGGTTTAAGGACCCAAACCTATGAGCTTATCAAAGAGAGAAAATATAAATGGAGAAAAACAAGAGAACCACTAAGTTTATCAATTGAAGGATGGTGTTACAGAAATCAGAGAAGATGGACACCATAAAATAAACTGAGGGAGTAATAGGGGGCATCAATACCAGAAAGGAAAATACCGAAGCCACAATTAATATATTAAAGGTCAATCACTAGAAAACTGAAACAAGAGGAAGGGAGACCGTATAGTTAAGCAATTTCAAACTATTCGAAATAATTGATAAATATCATAAATTCTGAGACCAGTAAAACAAATCGATCTGAAAGTAGAGTTTAAAGCGATAAAATAGGAAAAGGGAAAACTTGAACACAAGTTCACTAAAAAAGAGTCTATAAGAACCTACTTCGCGACAGATAAACATAAGATGTACACATCCGCGCATTAACAAATTAAGGATTGTTGTTCTAAGAAATGACCCGACATTTAATGGGAGGTGTACACCCAATGGATACAATGTACATCAAGTCTCGCACAAACAAAAAGTCCTAGATGGTGAGGAAACGCACTTAATTGACCGCCACACAAAAACTTTATATACGGGTATATTGTTCACATCCGCTTTGGGCATGTCATTTGATCCCTCAAATTCGTACTAAGCATGGATCAATGTTATTGTGATCTCTAAGACACACTTGCGCTTCAGATAATAGAGCTATTTCTAACGTTGCTAAAGAGACCTGTAAACTCAGACTCTCGAATTCAGAGGTAATCATTTACGAACTAGCTCCGTTAGAACTCAACATCTGATGGAATTCAATTACAAATTTATGTTGTATTGATATCAAAACAAGGAATTTGAATTAAATATAAAAACATTCTTCGGCAAGCATGTAGATAACGGCAACATTTTAGTCTTATTGAGTTTATACAAAATTTAAGCAATAGCCACTTTGCTTATTCACCACATATAGTACGGTGCAATTAGGTTTTAACCCGGAATTTTATAATAACAAGCTGAAAATTGGTGAAAATGTTCAGAATGTTATCCTAAACAACATACTGAAAGTCCCAAAAAATCTCGCTTGGGGAAACTGAGATATGACGTCATAAACATGGCTGCCGACCGAATTTAACTTTTAAATTTTAAAGCTACTTATCTTCTCGACATTTTAACATAGAGACTTCCTTCTTGTTTCATTTTCCATAGAATATATTACCAAATGTTATTCATAGCTAGTGTCCGTCATATACAACCGTCATCTTTAAAAATGGCGCCTAGAATTGAAAGGAAAGTATATTCTTAATGTTTGTTGTCACATTTAACTGTGAATAACTTTGAAACGAATACGAATATGGGAAAACGTCCTGAAGTAATCGTTATTTGCCTTTTTAAGAGCTTTCCAACGAGTCCAATATCATTCTTGTATCTCTAAAACTAATGGAGCTAGTCGATTTTACGCGCACCAAGCAGTGATTGACACCTTTAAACATATTCACTTCTGAATCTATTAATGATATAGTTGTAAAGTAGATATGTTTTGCAAGTAATAAATACAATTTTCCGGATAGGTTTTACTATAATTCTTCCATAAATAAGATCGAAACTTATAACTTGGAAAATATGTTTAAGAGATATGACGTCATCAATATGGCGGCCGACCGACTTTATCATTTTAATTTTGAAAGGTTGTATCTTTTAGACATATCAAAATAGAACATTTGCTCTTTTTTATTTTTCACAAAGTGCATAGTATAAGAAATTGTTATTCGGTACTAGCAATTGCCATATACATCCGCCATGTCTAAATATGGCGTCGTGTTTCGGAAACGGTTTACTTTTTAATATTAAAAAATATTTTCATATTTAGCATATGTTAACTGTAGAAAACATTACGATACACAAAATTGAATTTTATTTACAATGACACACATTATAAGAAAGAAACGACCCGTAACTATTAATAATGATATAAAAAACAACGTATTTCTGTAAATATAACTCGTTTCACTTTAACAGTTCAGGCTAAGGAAAAATAGGTACCTTTATCAAATCTTCGTTCGTCTCTCTCTAATGCCACTGCTTATGGTTCAGACTCCCCCGTGTCATCGTCCTCATCTAGAATCTGTGAACGGTTTTCACAACCATGACCAACACAATAGCCACACATCGTCGAGCAATTTAAGCGACTTCTTCGACACTCGCAATTTCGTTTGCAACCAGACTTACAATCACAAGAAATTATATGCAGGATGTTTTCTGGTGCGGGATCATTTTCGTTGAGAATAGGTTTGTGACTACCATCTATCAGGATCCATGCCCAATCCGTTGTTGGTAAATTCACAACGTTCCACTGTTGAACCTGGTGGTAAACGCGGTATGAATGCTGCCTTGCTGCGGATGATGTTGGTGGAAGTGTAGATAAGTCAAATGTTGATGTAACGGCCTGCGTCGCCACAGTTCTCATGTATTGACCGTATCTTGCTTCCTCTACGGTACCATCAATATCGTAGCCGTATAAATCGAGAAGAAATGATGCTCCAGCACTTGCAATTTCTTCGTGAGTTGCGTCTGACCTGTTAAACACACTTACACGTTCCCTTAAAAAAGAGTTTTTTCGAAATTTTTTCAAGGCTACCTTTTTCCCCTTCTTAAACAGCGCGGAAGTTGTATCACACCCTGTTGCGGCATGAAAGAAAATAATATTAGGAAGAACTTCTCCGAGACCAGCTTGTAATTTTTTTACTACTATACACTTTATGAGGATTTTGTTTTTTCCCAGGAATTAGCATCCAAACATCAGTGTCTACATCAGGTTGTGCAGCCAAAAGGACTAACAAATCCGTATCCTCTCCCACAAGAACTGACGCTACTCCTATTCTTGCTGCGTTCACTGTTGTTGAAACCGCCAAGAAGTCTGAGTCGGCGGAAGAATGAAGAACGTTAATACCCGCAGACTGAAGATGTTTCGTTAGAAGGTTTATAAATCTTCTTTTGTCTAAGGCGTTTTCAAAAAAAAGTCCTTGGGACACAACAGGTGCCTTTAGATCCTCGATTAATGTCTCCGTCGCTGATCCCTTAGTCCTTCGCCTCTCATGCTCTGCATCTTTCGTAGTTGGACCTGAGTATCCATCGAAAATTATATTAACTCGGTGCCCGTAGTGTTGCTGAATATATTTGACGTACCGGAGACAAATCTGACGAAAGTTAGCCGGACGCATCCAAATCACACGATGCAATAAGAAACCTCCATCGATTGTATATACGGGATCTGTTGGTAATGTGCTGTCGCAAGGTGCAAGTTCCTCTAAAACAGCAGTCAATGCTGATGTTTTGCCTTTCCGCATTGAAACACCATCGAAAAGGGCAGGTGGTCTTGCAGCCAATTCGTATTTCAAATATTCGGTCAGTTCGTCCTCGCTTCGCACGACACACAGGATACGATGAAAAAGTTGGTTTGGGTTCACTTCAACATCTCTTCCTTTAAATTTTATAGTTTTTGCCACACTCGGAAGTGATCGGACTTTGTCTTTTCGCCTAAGATGCACGTCACTGAAACGTTGACCCACAATTGATTTCATCGCAGCTACACCTCGATCTTGGGCTTCATCACAGTTCACACTATCGTCACCAACTAATCCCGTAGCGATGGACACTAGAAGATTGGACGAGATTTTAAAGGGATTGTGCGAGTGAAACCAGGCCATCATCTCTCGAAGATCCTTATGATCACTTACTTTACGAGATTCTCTCAGTTCCGTGTTGTTCGGATGTTCTAGAGAAAGCACCACTGAAGTTTTCGACTGCGTCTACAACCTGGGCTGAAGTAGGCATGGCACTCACCCAGCGCGCAACCACATTTTCAGTCATTCCTCGTCCGTGCGTTAACCCACCTGCAGTTTTCATTGTACGCATTAGCACAATGTCATGTCCATCCATATGCCTGACCAAAATTTTTTGGTTCTTCGAATTGTGAAGTAACCATGATTCACGAATTTGTTAAATTCCTCAGCGGTCATGACTGTTTCTAATTGCAGCATTTGCTGCAAGTACATGTGGGCGGACTTCGCATAATTGAAGTGGCCAGCAGCGTGCAAGAAGGGGACCATACACTGGACACTATAAATGTGAAGATACCAATCGAAAGAGCGTTCTGCTCTTATGAAAAAACGCATAATGTTAACTAATTCGAAGTATTGCGCCCATAGTTTGCCGGTTCGATTCGTTAAAGATTCTTTGTGTAAAGTTTCATTTAACATGCTTTGAATGTCCAGTAGACATTGAGATGTGCTTATACTTTCAAGTGACAGCTCACCTCGAAGTACATCTGAGTGCACACTTTTAAGTCTTTGAGTAAAAACTGCATCTACTTCCACATCATTTGTTAGTAATAAGTTTGCAATCGAAACCTGCGTCAGAAAATGCGCACGGATGGCTCGAGCATATGCCTTCCCGGTCATCATGTGACCTACTGTGTTCTTCGCGTAGATGGTCTCCTATAGCTCTTCCAAACCGCTACCGGCCATAATGGTTCCAACGGCACCAAGAAATGACATAAGTAAGTGAAAACCACCAAGACGCACAATCACACACGAGAGGGGGCTGTCTTCTCCTACGGCTAGAACTATGTCTATGTTTTTAGTGTAGAGTGGCTGATCGAATGTTACCACACAAGATTTTTTATTTCTTTCATGCATTGCTTCGCTGCGTTCATGAGGCAAGTGTAAATTGTACTTGGATTTCCTGGGGAAAGATTTACAAAAGGCAGAGGCAACACAGCTGATGTGTCGTGTTCCTTAGTACTAGCTGTAGTCATAGCATCCATATATCCACTCCAACTAGGACTTGATGTTTCTTGCAGTATGTATCCCAACATCCAGGACAGATCAACCAATCGAGCATCTTTGGCACATTGTGAAAAATTTACGATCCTGCCTTCAAAGGTCGCTGATAACTTATTACCGTCCAGAAGCCTAACGATTCCAAATTGAAGTCTGCAGAAGAATCAATCTTCGGTACAAAACTGCTCGTATGTACGGATCCTGCTGGTGTGATGCATCTGATGCCCCCCATAGCGTGGAAAGTTCCATGTCCATCCAAAGTGTTGATGTTGTTGTCAGTGTTGTCAAACACAAACTGAACGTATCCATTGTTATCTACTGAGGGCGGGGCGTTTATAGCAACTGAATTCTCAAATTTGATAGTCTCCTTGTAAGGTGCACATAACCCTAGTTTTGACAACACATCTACAAGAACTTTAGAGCCATGACGTCGGTGAAGGTATACGCTTAGGCCGAGCTGCAAAGTTGAGATAAACAAACGTGGACGAATGGAAGCAATCATTGCATGTGCTATAGTAACACCTTTTCTTCTGTTTGTTTTATCCGCGTCAACGGGTTTGCGAGTTCGAATAAGAACGTTTATGAAGGCTGTAAGCGTCTCCGGAACTAATTCTTCATTTCCAGAAGCAATTTGCTCTACTGTTGGATAACTGTCACATTCGTACACTCGAATACGAATATCCCGACGAATAACTTTGGCTGCCGTTTCTACAATCCTCATGCTTTCCTCCCTTTCGTCGGTTTCTTTTGCAGTGTACCAATTATCAGTCAGAAGTTTATGGGCTAACCCAGAAAAGCATACAACACTACTCTTCCCTACCCGTTCGGCAATGACAATGTTTTCACCAAAGTGTCTCTGAAACTTCTTCTTTAACTGCTTCTCCGTGTAGAGCTCGTCTGTCGAACATAAGATTTTCATTATTTCGCAGAGTTGCTGGAGGGAATACTGACATTCATCAGTACTGTCCAAATACTCAAATAATTTCTGAAATGCGTGCGATTTATTGGAGTCTTCAGGTCGCCCTGAGTGTGATATTTGCCTTGGTAAAGAAGAACCTAGACGATTGAAATATGAGTAGCACTGTCTATGGTAGCTGGCTGGTCAATCTCGGTATTAATTCTAACAAATAATTTTCCCCCCATTCATCGGCACGTCTTAATGCCATCGAACGCACCGACTCGATTACATGTAACGTTGCAACAACACTACAAGATTTTTTGTCGGTCCGGGTGCTTGACTTCGTCTGTTGTACAAAATCTTTCTCACAAAACAGACATTGCCGTTTGATGTCGAAGTTTGGAAGAGATGAGCGTGCACTTCTTTTCACAGGTAATTCACCTTCGTCCGTGGTCGATACAGGAACACGGCTAGTATACTCTTTCCGACAGTTCACATGAACTTGAACACTCTCACTGTTACCGATTAGCGCACGAATGTTGTCCTCTCTTGCATCACTAAATCGACGTAACGTATCACCACTTTTAGTTCCACTGCATAAAATGCACTGCTGCACGGATTCCATCTCAATTCATATCAGTAAGGCAATTCAAATCCAGAACAACGAAATTACATAGTCACTTATTACCTTAAGCTACACCAATGCAAATAAATGTACAACACGTAACGCAATTTCCATAAACGACGCAAACTCTCTTGATATGAGAGATACAATTACGACTCATTTTAGATTTCTGGCCACATCTTCCTTCAAACATTCTTAAAGGCACTACTTCATTGTTTACTTTCTTTTATTTGCTACTTTATTTTCTAAAAAGAACGCCTTAAGCTGGTTTGCTGTTATTGTTAGTTAATAAGAGTTTACACTGTGGCGCCATCTACAGACCAAAAGGTAGAGTGTTGCAATAAATTATGGATGCTGATCACTGCTTGGTGCACATAAAATCGACTAGTTCCATTAGTTTTAGATATACAAGAATGATATTGGGCTCGTTGGAAAGCTCTTAAGAAGGTGAATAACGATGATTTCAGGACGTTTTCCCATATTCGTGTATTCGTTTCAAAGTTATTTACAGTTAAATGTGACAACAAACATTAAGAATATACTTTCCTTTCAATTCTAGGCGCCATTTTTAAAGATGGCGGTTGTATATGACGGACACTAGCTATGAATAACATTTAGTAATATATTCTATGGAAAATGAAACAAGAAGGAAGTCTCTATGTTAAAATGTCGAGAAGATAAGTAGCTTTAAAATTTAAAAGTTAAATTCGGTCGGCAGCCATGTTTATGACGTCATATCTCAGTTTCCCCAAGCGGGATTTTTTGGGACTTTCAGTATGTTGTTTAGGATAACATTCTGAACATTTTCACCAATTTTCAGCTTGTTATTATAAAATTCCGGGTTAGAGCCATATTTGGTCTAATTGCACCGGACTATTAATAATTCAGTAATCAAGCTGTTTCATCTACCAGTCGTCGTAGAGTAGCATTTTAATTGTGTGTCAAAAATAACAGATCTATAGTTCTAATTTGCTACAGTATACAATAGCAATTAGTTGTCTTTGGTATCCATTTTCCGTTCCTATGGTTTTAATATTTTAAACACATGCACACAGAATTCAGAAATTGTGCTAAACGCTTACACGATATCCGGCGAAGAAGAGGAAGGGAACAATGCTGAAATTAAATCTACAAAACTAACACGAGATTCTCTTGTTTCTTGCAAGTGTCACTAATAGTCCAGGAAGATATGTTTCATCCCACGATGACATACCGTAAAGCTAAAATATGGCACAATAGCAAACTTTAACATACTGATTAACGTATCTAAACTACCCAATCTTCCTACTCTCGCCTTCCGCAGTAGAGAGTAAAAAGTCTTAACTAGTGTGGTAATTGAAAGGGGAAAGGGGAGGAAATCCCAGGCACCTCTTAGACACTTCCCCGGAACCTCATTGCCTTTGCGCTTTCTAAGCGGAACATGTTAATAGCTTGATTAACGATAGCAAGTCACTATGAAAATGAAATGAAATAAAATAAAATTGAAATAATAATAATAATATTCAAATGGCTGAAATAAAGTGTGAACTCAGAAAGCAGTACAGCATTTTTATAGCAGTGACTTACCAGTATCATCCGGCAGTAACCTGTCCAACATTTTTGAACAGCCAAGGCCATCTTACTTTCCAACGTATTAGATTTGATTAATGGCTAGTAGAGAATTTGAAGTCATAAAGAGATGAAAAGAAAGGTCGTATGATGGCATTGTTAGACTTTCAACTACTCAGGAATATTTTAAAGGGCAAATAATAGAACTTCCATGAAAGGACGTGTTGTATGTCTAAGTTTGTACAAAGTAAATATTTAAAAAAATAATATTTATGTGTAAGATTGCATGTCTAAGAACGAGATTTGTGCAAACTTTTTCTGTGCAAATTATCAATCATGATCAACTGATGCTACGAAAAAATGCTGCGTGGTGAGCACGGTGTGTGTTTCTTATTGATTATTTCAAAACTGATCATCAGAAGTCAGATTTATACTTCCTGAATTAC
This sequence comes from Lepisma saccharinum, assembly GCA_022664845.1. Taxonomy (NCBI): domain Eukaryota; kingdom Metazoa; phylum Arthropoda; class Insecta; order Zygentoma; family Lepismatidae; genus Lepisma; species Lepisma saccharinum. The sequence continues at coordinate 24,395 of JAGDQP010010543.1, read as the reverse complement.
AAGACCAACAATCAAATTTATTTCTTCATTACTTTTAAGCATATAATATTTCTACGACAAGCTAGCATATAATATTTCTATGACAATATTTGATTAGCAAAGTAGCTGATCTTGAACTAATTTTTAATTTTGATTTCAAACATGACCTTAAATTATTTTATTGACGTGAGCGTATTAAAAAGTGGGAGTTAATTTTTGAAACTTCGTAATATTAATATTATTTCAGTTTAAACAATTGCTTTGAAACTTGAATGTCAATTTTTTGTCCTCTTTTTTGCATTTAGTTTTGAATTCCCAGTGTAATGACTATACTATGCGTGTAGTTAACACTGAGTGCAGTACCATTTTATTACTCTCTCCCGGAAAAGGTGCACCGATGCTTCTTTGTGCTGCATTGTAAAATTTTTCATTGACATACTGCATCACCGCAGACTGCGTCAGAGCTGAAATTTGTCACTGCATGTAACTTACAGTCAAATAAACTGGCTGGGTGTGTGAGTCCTGATAAATATCCCAAAGAAACTAGTGAGTTTTAGGAGGGGAGTTTTAGAGTTTTGGAAAGAAGGATCTGAATCACTGTGTTCAATAGAGCCATGGTACTTCAATCGTTGTCCATGCGTACAGAGAGCGAGAGACAACCCATTTGAACAAAATAGAGAAAACATTGGTCCTGATTGTTGATAATGCTTAGCTATCTATTAGTTCTATTAGCCTTAGCTAAAATAAATACCACAAATGAATTAAAATTAAAATTTAAGATCTAATTCCTGTTTTGTTCATCACAGTTCTGTGATAAGGAAGAAAAATGTGCTTTAGAGTAAAACCTTAACAAAATTATTATGTTACTATACATTATTTTTATATATGGTACCAGCAATATATTGTCTGACATTCTATACCATGCCCAGAAAAGTATGAAATGAAAAATGCAATCTAACCTAAATTAACCTAGCCTAACGTGACCTAACTTCGAACAGAAATATTATCCATACAATACTTGGCCTAAGATCATCAAACATTGTGAAGAATGCTGGATTTAGTACCGTGTCGGTTACATGGATAATAACATTGATAATTAGATCTCTTCATTTGATCATTATTTCATGCAAGATTATGGGTAAAACTGTTGTTATTGATGAATATATATTGTCGTTGAACTATTTGTCCGCAGCTCCAAAGGTCGAAACTATTTTCTGGATTTTGAAGCACCTTTGCTAGCAATATTAAGCTATAGTAAATTTCTATCATTATATATATCAACACATTTTGCCCTGTACAAAGTCCTTTTTTTTGCTTTCAGATTTGCGACGAACAGCGAAGGTTACCCAATTGGGCAAAACCTTGAGTATACACATGGCAAGTCTAAAACAAATGAAATGTGTATTTGACTTCTATATCGAATACAGGCTCGGTTACATTGTTGTTACTTATCAAACTTAAAACGTACCGGAATAATTATCTTATTTATTTATTTATTTATTTTTGTGCTTTTGAGAATTGATTGACTTTCTCTTCATTGTCTTTTCGTCGATAAAGCTGTTTTCGAAACATTTGAAGGATCTGTACCGAGTGTAGCTAAAACTGTAAGATTTTGACTTAAACAAATCACCTAGTTTTAGGTGTTCAGAAGTGTATCACCCAAGGCTTTCGTCGACACCTTCCCAACTTGACCCCGGAACTTCATCCTTCGCACGTGCATGGCTTGAGTTAAAGTGAGACTTCGGCTCTTAAAAGCAAAACTTTTATTTAGAAAATGTTTCCATGATTAATCCTGGAAAAGGTCATATTTGTTACGTTATGGTGCCCTTGGATTTTACTAAACTGTTTGGAAAGTAAAATATCGAACACCTGGATGAAAGAAATATGAACAATGCTTATCGTGATCTTACCATAGAAGACTTTGAACTTTCGATTTTCAGAGACTAAATTATTCTCCAACAATTCAAACCATTTGATTACATTTCATCTTCCTTCATCGCCCACATGCATTCTATCTTGCATGCAATATGGAATCAAACTCTTTCACAGTCTCTTATTTGGTAAACAAAAAAAAATGCATTACGTCAGTCCTTATATAGTGAATAAAACAACTAACTAAACCATACAGCACGGAAGATTCGAATGTGGGAAACATCACTCAACATGCAACAGAATGGATCCTATTGTCTTTATCACATTCCCATAGTTTTGTGAATCACGAAAACGTCACAGTATTCAATTGCAAGCTATTAACGCAATCATATAATTTATATGAACGATTTAAACACGTAGATATATTTAAACTGAGCTGCTCTAAGAACGAATCATATTTTATTAAATAACGTAAACCTTACGGTTTGTGAAGTATACATTTTTTTTTTCTTAGGCTCAAGGAGGAATACTGTTTGCAAGAAAAAAGAAATTCCACAACGAATCAAAGTATAAAGTTATACAGACACATATTTTGGGTTTATCGTAACAATGCAATTGTATATTTCCATGAATTAGGCACGTTTTCGAGACCCATTATTGTTTATGTTGTTTCTACGCCACCGAATACGCTATATCTATTAATCCCTATCTACTATATCATGGTCGACTTCTCGTAAGCATTTGACACTACACAAGTGCCTGCTACTAACAAGAACACTATTTTAGTGGACACTCAGATCTAGAAGAGATTTACATAATTATTTAAAATCAGCGTAAAAATCTGAATTTCTGTGTCAATCAGATAGGTAGTGGTTGAGGAGAAATTAGCGAGAAAAGTTATTAATAGTATTGTTTGTATTTAGCCACTGATTACTATCTGGCACTGGCTTACACTCAATGACGCCCACTACGGTGACATCACTGACATCCACACCTTTACACGATTAAAATTGATTAGACTCTGTCACACTATATGCTCCTGAATACCTTAACCCATATTATTCGTGTGCCATTCTACGTATCCTACCTAATTCTACACTTGTACCAGTGTGCGTCTCTGGTGACTATGAGTATAGAGACGTGCCCCTATCAGTGTCATTTCACTACCTATCACCGTACTGCGCAGCATTGAGCACCAAATAATCATAAGTTGCGTACCACGAACAATGCTGTTACTAATTTTCCCGCCAATTGTTCTTCAACCACTGGCCAATGGCATCTAATGCTAACACACAAACTCAGAGTGTCTTTCTTTTCTATGTGTCTTTTCTAGATCTGAATAGTGTTAATTGTAAGATAAAAACAAGTTAGCTTAATTCCTGCTCGCCACGACATCGAGCAAAGCTACACTAACCGCTAGATAAGATAGTATTTCCTTATGCGAGTACTCTTGCTAGACCGTTCAGACGAATGCTCACAATTTGGTATAGCGGTATAATGTGGCATCTGGGAGCCGATGACTGACATAAGCTATGCTTTTTATCTTGATTAGAGATCGTTTGCTCTGGTATCACTAAAGATACTTTAACAATAACACGTTTTGAAGCTGCACGTAAGAATGAATACACATATTAGGGCCTACGCGAAAACTTCGTATAACGATAGAGTGGAAAATCCAATTCGATATAGCAGCACCCTATTGACGTAGTAACTTTTATATTATAACAACACATAATTATTAACATGAGGAAACTTCTAGATCAAATGTTTGCAACTAGGTACCAGATTTACAACAAATTAGATTGTTGAATTACTTACAGATTCCAAGGAACCGAGATGCTATTATTTGTTATGCCCCTTTCACCCGTGGTGGTAGTTTTGGTTAAGCAGGCTGATACCTACAGTAGTTCCAGTAAACGCCAATGCAGCTTAAACTTTAACGTCATCAACTACGAACAGCTGCTTTCCACGAAAGACAGTTTACAAGTTAAATAAACGGAGATAAGGCTAGGGCTCCTGAAAGCCCCACAAAATTTCAATAGTTATAGTTCACTCTCTGATAATCACGCTTGGCACGTAGCCGAACTACATTAGCTAACCATTCGTAATTATGCCTGTAACCTGACTATTGCTGATGAAAATAAAGAAAGATATATTCATTGGATTGATCCTTTAATTTATTTCCTAATTAAGCCTAAAGGAAACAAATAACGAGGGTAACTGTACAGTATGCACAATAGTGACATAATCAACTATTAATATTTCATAATAAAAACTAGAGTGCAAGATATCGTTCTTCCAATGAACAATCGTAGCAACAGGCTTGTTTTAATATACAATTAATGTGATATGACTTACGGTACCATCACTGAGACTAATATACACTCACATAAACATTTAACCTGGATCATTCGTATTTAACGAGGATTCGTCAAATGCAATATATAACCAAAACGCAACATGCATAATAGTATACGACGTAACTGCTGAAATCAGATGCTAGTGGCTATCTTTTTACTCTCTACGGAAATTGTCACGCAACTAATCCATCAACTCGTCGAACTGAGACTATATGTCGATACCGAAAAGTCATACTGTCTGCGATACTGAATGAAACTAAGTAGTGGTTAAATGTATTAATACATTCTGATATGCATTCACCTGGCACTGACCTGTTCTAAACCACTCGGTCAGATATTCCAAGATCTAAGGCCTTTGGTAAAATACGAAAAATTGTTACATTGATGCATTTGAAACTGTTTTTTTGGAATACGTATGACACTAATAATAATGGATTTCAATCCACTAAAACAAAAATTAATAATGCTTACCAAGATGGCGTCCCATGCTAGTAGATTCGAATAGTACTTGGCAAGGAACAACAAAATTACTTAAAGAACTCACTTGCTGTTTTCAAAATTGTACGTGCCTTACTAAACACATATCCATCCAGGCGTTAACCAAATCAGCAAATTACTTATACTAACTCAGACACAATTGTTGTGTTTTTTATTAGTGGTATTACTAACTACAATCATTCAATTCTTTTTTTTTTTAAATAACCAATCAGCTAACCTCGACTGCACGTTTTCAGTTTCTCTATTGTTTTGCAGAGTCCTATTTTCTTAGTCAAACTTCGGGACAGGACTTACTTGGATCTAACGGACCTTTCTTTCATCCGCTGATGGTTTATGGGTCAGGCAAAGAAAAGTTTAATAAAGCAAGTTTAATATCTGAATAATTAACAATAGCGCCGGCCGGGTGGCCGAGAGGTCTGCGACGGTAGGCCGTCGGTTCGAAAGTCCTGGATTCGAGTCCCGGCAGGGGCATGGGTGTGAATTTTAACAGCTAAAGGCTTATCGTGACGGGGCGAGGTCCAAAGCTACAAGACTGGCCCATATAAAAATAAAGTAAAGTAAATTAACAATCGCGTCTGAACAATATTTTTGTTACTTCTCGAGAAATATTTTAAAATTATAATATATTGATCGCTTTTTCTCAATTTTGTTTAACACTAAAATAATTTTATACTAGGTTTTACTGTATTTCTTCTGTGTTTTTTTTTACTGTTTTCCTACACTCACTTTGTGGAAAACCTTCACTTACATTTGTGAAAGGAAATACTGCCCTATATCTGCCGAACTGTTTGATACACGGTATTGTGGCTTTCCCAGTCTTTGTCAGCACTGTATATTCATGTAGATATTTTCAGTAATAAATGCAAGTTCAAACCGAAGCTGCATGAGCCATTGCAACGGCTGCCTCTCCCTTCTCCAAACTTTAACGTCCTCTAGCGGACAAATGCGGCCTTACACGGTCGAATTACGTTTTAGGCAAAAAATCCTGTTCGAACCGAAAAACTTCGCTTGACCCCCTAGTGTTGTTAACACCTATCGCATCATTAACACTCAACGCAAAATATATTAACTACTATATCGGTGTTTATCCGTTAAAATAGCTTAGGATATAATTCTTAAAATAAAACAATGAATTATTTTTGAATTTGTATTACTAAGCTAATATTAAATAATTGATCATTTATGATCTATTATTTATATACGCTTAGGAGCACACAATAATGAAACAAATATAAAATTTACTTCAAATGCCTCTGTGAAGTGAAATTATATCGCCTATTTATATTCAGAGATTTTAAGTTGTTGTTTTTTTGACACCGGGACACAATGTTAAGATTCAGAACTGTCCCGAAACGTTCGGGATGTATGGTCACGGTATGGTCACGGTATAGGGTATTTAAAATGAACTAACACACAAAAACAAATAAAACAATGTTCTATGCCACATACGTCACACTTACTTGTCAGTCTGTAACGTTGCAGTTTCTGACTATTCTATGTATAGTCAAAGCTAGGCCTACCATATCTCCGGACAGCCCAGACAATTCGGAATTTCATGTTCTGTTGGGGCTAGTGTCTGGGGTCAAGTTAAGTTCGTGGTTTTACGTTATTTCAATAAATTATCGACTTTAGACTCAGACACGCCGAAATAATTGAAATATTGTAAATCATTGTAATGATAAACTATTGTTATAAAATTGTACTAGCTGCGATATGTATTACTTTATCTGCTTAATTTTAATCACAAATAAGACGTATCGTCATTGTTTTTCTGTGCTTTTTAAATGGTTACACATTCTGCAACTTTATGTATGTAATTTTCTTTAACAGAAAAAGGGTACGATGACAGGAGTAAAATGTGGAGGCGTCAGACAGAAATAGTTGAGCAATACGACTAATGTTAAGTACCGAAACCAAAACTTCTGGTTATATTGGTAAATATGGTTAAAGTGTCCAGGGTTGGCGTTGGGGTTAGTTAACGAAGGTAATTTGTTTCAGAGCGTTTAACGACATGTTAAAATTTCACGAAGATTGGTAAAACACTCGAATACTGTAATATTTTCTTGAGAAGTGAGATAAACTGTATTGTTTTTCTTCTTTTACCTTAAAGGATAATGTATACATAATTTCTTTCTTCCGGGTTTTCTGAAGCTGCTGAATGACTATGTAACAACTCAAGTTCAACACGTTTTCTCCCCCAAGCCCTCAAGCTGTATATTTGTCAAAAGGAAACCAAAGAATGCTAATTTTGTCAACATTTTTTTTTTTCAGAAAATAATTTATGGAAAGTCTTTCATGCCAGAAGTTACAAATTATCCCTTATTCGCATGCCTTCTTCCCCTTTCCTTGAGATAAGAAATCTTAAACGATGTTTATCTCTTTCATAATACACTTTTATTTGTACTAACCATGACCCCTACGGACTTCCGTTTCCAAGAAATTTGTATAAACTTGTCCATAACGTAATTCCAAGAGCTTGTTGAACGACACGAGCCGTGGTAGACAGAGCCCAAAGATCAATGACCTATTTATACATAGTATTTTCCAACTTTCTCTTTCAAAAAGGGAAATATGAACAAACATTTTCTGCATATGGCATATCCAAAAGTCACAGAAATTACCCCTTTTAGTCACTGAAAGTTATTTGTGTTGAATAGTCATTCGTACTTGCTAAACAGCATCTTAGCTCTTTTCTGATACTGTGTTTCTTTGTTCATTAGTTTAGGCATTCGGCTCATTTTCGAAAACTTTTTTAAATTTATTGCTGTTCCGAAAGTATTATGATTTTAGTTTCTTTATCCCGATTTCTTTAATATATCAATAACAGAATAATAATATAAATAAATAAAAATAACAAAACACAACACTAAACCATTACGTAACACTAGGCAGCCGTAGCTCAGTGTTTTGATAAAAATAAAATACCGCAAATAGAAATTTTAAGTTTAAACAATTATGCAATGTGGTTGAGAGATGGATTGATGTAGTTAGATAAAATTACAGAATCCGGGGATAGACTGGGATTATATTTGGAATATACATTTATGATTTACATTTTGAACCGCAAACACAACACTTAGTTTATGAAATTGTTCATAACAATTATATCAACCTAAGCGAAGTTAGAACAACATGGTATAGTATTCATTCAATGTACAGAAGTGGATAATTTAAAACATAGGTTAAGTAAGTGTAAGGCCAATCCTCTACTCTAGACAAAGAACAAACAAATAATTATAAGAATCAATCGACAAGATGTGGTGTATTTTATTATTAACAACATAACATTATAGAACTGACTTCCGTTCTTTACAAACAAAAAGCATGGTAATGTGGCTGAAGGTTCATACAGTGTATATTTTACTGGAAGAACTAGAGATACAATTTGAACAATTGTAAATAAATAATTTTATATTGAGATTAGTGAGTATACCGGTGTCAAAGCGGGACAAATGGTATGCAAACTGTTTCCATGAGATTTATTCATTTAAATAGACATATAAAAAAAGCAAGTGTTAGTCCAAGCTAGGTAAAAATTTAATCTGTTAAATAATATGTAAGTTTTGGACCAATGGTCTCTATCTAAAAGCGATACTGGACTAACTGCTAACATTGAAAATTGCATGAATTCATGAAGTCGGGGAACGAAGAGGACACTTAATCTGTTTTGTTCACTTTCAGTATACACCAATATGGACAAAATGTTCGGTTGTAACTCAGTGTTTTTACGCTTGATATCGTTGTGCGGCCCGTTTTCTGATTTATATCTTGATTCTATTAAAAAGATAATAATATTTGCAGTATGTTCTATTATATGTATAGTACGGTATACTATTATATGAATAACTTAGGAATAAAGACAGGGATAAGAAGTGTATAAAACTGAATTAGATCTGAAACTTTGGTTCATATTGGATTACACTGGAAACCGGACAAACGAGTTTAAATATTTGCAGTGTCCTCAATCTATCGATACTACGCAGTCACTCCAGTGTAGTTAACATAGAACTCGATAGTTTGGACAAATAAAATAAACATTTATAAAAATGTTGCAGAGAGTTGGTTCTGCATTCTGGAGGTCCTGCGTTCAACGCCCTGACGGAGATTTTCCTAGTTTTTTTTCTGTTACAGCACGCAAATGTCGGGATAACAATTTAAAATAAGGCTCTGGCTTCCTTCCGGAATTCTTTCGCCTCCTCTTTCCAAGCTTGAGCCGCCAACTCGTAAATGCAAAAAATAAACTGAAATCAAAATTCAAAAATATTTAATATCCGTTAATAGCAAAACTTGTTTAAACGATATAAAATTGTACCCATTATTAATTTTTGTGCCTTTGGAAGCTTTCACATGTTGAAGCTAATTATTATTATTATATTATTATTAGAACAAAGCATTGCTGAATTCCAATAAGGCCATATCTAGATGGGCTATAAAATATTCTTTTTTCGTTACTAAAATTACTACTTCCTGAAGAATTACCCTAATTATTTTTCAGTCATTTATCCCTCTATCCTTCAAGAGTCTTTAGAACAAGCTTAAACGAATACACTTCTGCACTAAGGACATATTTCACTTCCCGAAATTAAAGTTAGCCAAAATTTTTCCAGCGTATGCATATTATAATCTGTTTACTCCAATAACAGCACCAATGAAACACTAAACTAATTTTACTACACCTAATAATTTATCCGTTTTACTATTGAAACAGAAGTTGGAAAAAGGAAATATACGCCAAATATACGCCAAACATACTCGTGTATTTCCTCCTTCCAACTAGCGATTCTATTACTTCTACGAACTAAACGAGCTTTCAGATAATTATCTTAACCTTTTGTATGAGTTCATACTACCAAGTATTAGCATGTTTCTGCAAATTATTTGAAAACAAAGCAGCAACTGCCCTCTAGTGAAAGTTATCTGAAACCAACCACAAACTTGTAAAGGAAGGAATAGCGAAATAGATGAGTCACGTCTTGGAAGTGTGCTGCCACCAAACGTGAACAACACGAACTTCAAACTGTTCATTGATCACCAAGTGAATCAATTGCTATTTCTGACCAACACGGAAAGAAAACTAAGCAGGAACGAAAAAAAAAACTACGAAAAAAACTAGAAAACTAAATGAAGAAATATGGAACATGCTTTTCTTCATCTTGCCTGTCACTTATATCCCCAAGTTGAACGTAACTTCCCCATTAAAAAGTTGTTTAAGAGAAAAGAAAAAGAAAGATAATTTTTCTCACTTTTGAGATGTACGTTTCAATTGGTTAATACTCCACTCCCTCTTGTAATTTTAGAACGGAAATTGAAAGAAATATTCGAATTAAGAATATCTAATTTCTAAGACTAACTTTTGTTTTATCGGATAAATCATTGCATATTTAAAATAATAAAACGAACTTCATACCCTGTGGAAACGAATTCTTCTTGAACATTAAGAAAACAATTTGCAAAGCTGAAATGACTCAGCTTTTAAGATATCGTTTTATATGTTTTCACTTTCAAACGCAATTTGAAAACAATACTACAGAAGTAATAATGTATGTTCAAACTGTTTTAGTAATTTTAGCAAGGTATAAAAAAAATAGAGGGTCTAGACCAGAACACCAGTCTCTGTATGGTACCCTGAGCTACGAAGATTCGTCACTACAATCATTTTATTTTGAAAACAATTGCCAGGGACATAAGTGAGCCGTAATTATTATTCAGGATAGTGAATCAGATAGCACTTGAAACGGTAATTGACTGAAATCTTTTACGGACATTTCTTGCGAAATTCGTGGGTGAAATCCCGATTTCTGTACATTTCCGTTCTTTTAGGATGTAGACAGTGTTCCACATTTTATGATATGAGAAAAGAAAATTTGCCAGCAAGAATGGAACAGACATAAACAAAAAATTATCTTGCATTCCTCCAATGATGTATAACGTAATGACACAAGCTGAGGATGTCAAAAGAACCGATCTATTTAATGATTTCGTTTGTAATACATTTTCATGCGCAAGTACTCCCTCTTCCTTATCTCCTGTTCAATCTCTGTCTCCCTTCACTCTCTCAAATCTAGCAACCACCTCTGAGGAAATTCATGCTCTCCTGCTCTCTCTCTCTCTCTCTCTCTCTCTCTCTCTCTCTCTCTCTCGGTATGGATTTTTTTATGTCCTGATAAAATTAGCACCATTTCCTCACCCAACACGGCTTCTCTTACTTCGATTTCAATCTTAATTATCTTTAATAGATGCCTTACTGAACGACTATCCCGTTTCTTTGAGTCACCGCGGCTCAGGCGGCAGCGCGTCTGATTACGAATCGGGCGGCCCGGGTTCAAACCCCGGCCAGGACGCTGGAGACTTTTCTCGTAGTGTTCCCATGCCTGACGCTCTGAGGTACACTCTGCCTCCTATCAAATAGAGCATCAGAGTGCCCTTGGTACTCCTGGGCCCATTGTAAAGGTAAAGGCGGTCGAGAGTGGCACTGACCACCCCACCTGACTTCGTACCGTAGGTCGAGAATATGTGGAGTGCTACCTATATCTCCCATGCGCGTATAGCACAGGGGATAGCTTGATCTTTATTAACCCGTTTCTTGGAAATTGGCTCATGTAATTCCCATTGATAAGTACGAACGAAAACACAATGTTTCATTTTACAGACCTATATCTCTTCTATCCTCCTTGTCAATATCTGTGAAAAATAAACAAAATCGACTCTTCAAATTCAGCTCTCCTTATAGCAGGCCTGTTCAATACGGATTATTGTCTAACAGTACATGTCTCCAAAAACTCAGTACACTTCTTGCACTGTCTATCAAATCCATTTCAAATAACACACACATGTTATGCATTTTGATCTATTCAAAGCCTTTGATTCAATTTTCCACACTCATCTGCTGTACAAAGTAACAAATAGGTACAATATTAATGGATAATTCCTTTCATTAATAGCCAATTATTTACAGGATTGTTGTCAGAAGGTGGTACTATCTGGAGTATAATACATTCCTCAACCTGTGAATTCTGGAGTACCACACGGAATTGTTCTAGGGCCTTTGCTTTTCGTATTGTACATAGATGATCTTGCTACCGATTTGGTCTGTAACTCCAATGCCTTATTAGTATTCGCTGATGATTTCAAAATATTCAAAGAAATAATCGAATCTGATGACTCTAAATCGCTGCAACGTGATATTGGTCGCTTTAGTGTATGGTAAAATGACTCGTGCTTAAAAATGAACCCCCAGAAATGCAGCGCATTCACGATTTCTTTAACGAGAATATAAATTTCTTCGGTTTATACTATAAAAATATACACCTATTAAGAAAGTTGAAGGCCAGAAAGACCTTGGAATGATCATTGACAGTACGCTCACCTTGTTCAATCATATTACTTCTGTCACAAAACAATCTATGCGTTTGTTGGACCTTGTATATCGGATTAAAGACGTGCGTAACCGTTCCTCTCTTATCATCTTCTTCAAAGCACTCATTTCTCCGAAATTAGAGTATTCCTTCCCGATCTGTTCGATTGCCAGTCCAACTCACCTCTCAATATTGAACTCTATATCTAACTTGTTCCTAGCTATTGTACGCTACAGAATATCAAGCACTCGCAGCATGAGTAAACAGGATCTTTTAAATACGCTAAACCTTCACTCATCGGAAATCCGGAGATAAATTGCAGATTTCAAATTCTTGTTTAAATTAGCCCATGGATTATTCAGATCTGAATCTCTCTTGCCTGAGCTTTATTTTTTTCATTTCTACTAGACTCACTCGAAGGAATCACCTATTTTACCTACATCGACCTAGACTATCCAGCGCTAGCTCTTATATCAGTTGTCCAAACTCTACAATGATCTACTGATGAACATTTGATCTATTTAGCACTAAGACTTATTTTATTTCAGCAGCGAGACGCTTTCCATCCTCCCGTTAACTGGTATCTCAACGCTAGTTTTGTTTTCGTATTTGTTGTTATTTTTGTTAACATTAAATACTTTTTCCTCCTATTATTAAACATTTTAAAGTAAAATGGCTAGCCAGCTGTATGTAGAATTGTGTTAAATAAATAATATATATATAAATATTATGCAATGAAGTTCCTTGGTATGGAAACTTAGAGGTACGACGATAGCCTTAACACCGAATAAAACTATTGGCACTCGTGGGATTTCGTAACATTTGTGCAGTCCTAATAGCACAGGACCGCCATGCAATTTCACAAAATGGATGTCCCTAACAAGGACATTGTAGACATATGAGTATCGATAAAATGTCTGTCCCTAAGAATGATATTTTGGACGACTTTTCCCAAGATGGAGAATGTGGACATTTACTATTTGTCCAGAAATTATGCTTTCTTGTGATAGAGAAAATGGACTTTCTTTGCAGAACGTTCAGTGAAATAAATATATTCAGTGAACATTGCCGTCGAAATATGCCCGTACCCAATTAGAGAAGGTTAGAACTTCAATGATAATATCTAATACGACTCGATGTCGCTTGAACTAACTTGGTGCGGAGACCAAACTGTTCAACGGGTCTGGTAGAGCATGTCGGATGCTGTATAACCAGAACTCTGAAAATGGTAATATGTTTTATTACCTGTGCAGTCAGAGAAGTGTTTCCATACTAGATTTATAAACAAAGGGATACACGTTACTGTAGTGGCACCTGTTAGACGTTTGCTGTAATTCGTATAAACTGCACTCGGAAATTTTTGTCTAACAACTCCCTGCCTGGCATAGTGATTATAGCATCGGATTCCTGAGAGGAGATCCGGGGTTCAATTCATGCGCTGGTTCTAATTTTTTCCACTACATTAATTTGTTTTTCTTTCCTCTTTCGAGAAGCACTCGTCCTTTGCGTCCTATTACACTTTCAACATTTACCACAATTCACAGAAATAGGTTAAGTCGTATTAGTTTTTTTATTATACGACATATTATTTATGAAAACAATACACGTTTTAAACATCTCACGTATTTCACGTAAATAGTTTAAAACGTCAGATTAGATTATTTGTTGTTCGTGATACACTATCCAAACGTCCTGGAAAGAGTATCATCTTATCAAACATAATTCACTCCCAGTAATGATATCAGTTTCGCTTCTAATTCTAGTACCGAGACGGACATTAGAGTCAGTGGAATATATAATGTGTACCCAACTGAGCTCTTGCACGTGGAGAAAGAAAGCGGAGCTTCGTTCTCGTATCGTGATATAGTCAGTGTATTCTTCCTTATTTTTCTGCTTCTTAGCAGTAACACGTGAACTAATCAGTCAACATAATATCAAATTCAAGCCTATATGAATGTCTCTTCTTCAGAAAAATAAAAATAATTATTCGTAACATAAGATGCACACCAAGAAAATAGTACCCACTTGCACATGAACCAATTGCATAGTGGTTAGAGTGACGGTCTTCAAGTTAGAAGACTAGGGGTCGTGGGTTCGATCCCTGCTCATGCCATGTGGGCTCTGAAGTCTACAAACATCGTGTGCGTGGGTTTTCTTGGGTGCTTCTGTTTCCTCCCACTTTCTTCATTCCACCAATTCATCTCATCATCATCCATCCGGACCGATCCAAAGTTGCCTAAAGGCCTTGAAATGAAATTCAAATTCATATCAGAATGTGCCAGAATCAAATCTGAGCGCAGTCAGCTTGAGACCCTATAATCTAAAACCTGAAAACAGAGAGTATCTCTCCCGAAACGTTCAAACTAAATATACCAATAACATGTTGTCCTTTACGTTAGAAGTAGCCAGAAGCGTATGTGAGACAACGCGTGCATAATCTTCATGTCCATTTGGCACTCATAGGGAAGGACATTGCTAGTTCGTATGGAATTTAATTAAATTACCATTGGACGTACACATAAGTTCCATATGAGTGAACATTGTTGGTACGTTCGGATGTCGTTTGGTCATAAGTTGAACTACATGAACATGATATAATCTTCTGTATCATTATACCTGTTGTTATTACAACTATTAATACTTCTTAACTTGAGCACTAACGTTGGTTTTGCTTAAGCGAAGCCACCCCTGAAGCTCATCAGTATCGGCCTATATCAATAACGTATGATTTACGATTTCGATCGCGTTGTTATCCAATATCGGTCAATATCGTATGGCAAACGATTTTGCCGATATTGTAAATGCTGTTGCTGATCGATATCAATACTGATCGACTTATTTCCCAAACATTCGGTTTCTATAGGACCTATATTATTTACATAACTCTTCAGTCCTTAGAAAGCTTGGAAAGTATTTGACAAAGGAGTTTCAAACAAAACGTGAGATAAGGAGAGTGTACATGCTGAATTTGACTTGACTGAAAACTGAACAACTGTAGGAATAAACATTCTGTGTTATTTCTTACCATTTTGCATTTTAATTGAAAGTCCTACGTCAAGTACTTTCCCAGTTATAATAAGCTTTGTAAGGACTGTGGATATGTGTATATAATATGTATTCCTTAGGTACTTCGTGACCTCATATATCTAGAATGACTTCGAATTCAGGACTAAAATTTGACACACCTAAGTTTTCTGTTGTGCACTTTCATTTAAGCGTGATTTGATATCCTAACTTGGCTATCACATACGGAAGGTTCTCTTGTAAGAGAACATTACAATATTTAGCTGGCGTGAGTGAAGGAAAGCTAGCAAAACGCAATCAATCGCTTGATTGAAACCTACAGCATCGGTTTTGGACTGGATGAACTACTGATAAACCAGCAGACGCGCTCATCATAAAGTATAGAAGGTATTGCTTCTTTGTTTACCACTAGCCTAGCCATTTGAAATTATATATCTGGCGCTAGTCTTTCAAATTTATATATACTAGTCTTTAACTAATAATGTATGTTATAACGTAAGAGCTTTTCATATAAAACATATCACGCTGTAGATAAAAGTACTGCTGCCAGTTACAGTCTCAAAAATGCCTCTCTTTTTTCAATATTAAAGGAACTCTTCATCAGAATGTAGTGCTGGTTGGTGAATTGGATGGAAAAAGCTTGTGCAAGTGTGAGTGTCGTGCAATGTGCAGGCGCATTTAACATTTCACTCTATCAGAGAGGACCAGGTGCTCTTGAATATCGTCCCGTCTCTCTCTGTCTTCCTCTCTCTCTCTCTCTCTCTCTCTCTCTCTCTCTCTCTCTCTCTCCCTCTCATGTTCTATATGTATGAGTTATGACGTGAGAGCGTGAATGCATTTGTGTTACAGGGCTCTCAGCCGCAGCATTTCTTCCCATTCACCTCCTGCTGTTGTATACCGCTGTGAAGTTCGTTATTTCCACTCGCTCAATCTTTCAATCATTATAGACATATATACAATAGAGATCGATAACATTTGCCTGCCCTTTTGTAGAAGGACAACCAAATTATCGTCAAGCGGATCATATATTAAAGAGTCTATTGTAAGCAATATGGAGATAGAAACTAATAGCTAGCTTTACGTTCGTACTTATACAAGTAAAATAAGTTTATTACTTTGTTAACCCGCCATCGGTAACTTGTGAGGGAATCCCTCACTTTTGTTTTTATTTGCTTTCTGTATTTTTAAAACTTTGTCCATTGACTTGTGCTGCTGCCTAGCTGGAGATTGTAATATTGTGCGTGATCCCAAATAGTATCACCGACCTATCACGTGCACAGTGTGAATGAGAGCCTTGACAGTGAAAGACGTATTCTATTTGTGAGGGAATCCCTCACAAGTTACCTATCGCGTTTGTGTTTGTCGATCATCTGTTGGTGTGCTTATGTGATTTCGAGCTAAAATGGATCCAGATGCAGACCAGATAATAAAGTGATTACTGAAGAAAGATAATGACAGTGATGTTGGTCATGACGTACTGTCAGAATTTGGTTAGGTTAGTTGAAGTAAGGTTATATGTGTAGCTAAGCTCCACCGGCCAATTTCTGTATAAGACTCCTAGAAAGGCTTCTTTATCATGTTTGCATCTCAATAGAACCCAAAATTTGCTGCACCAGTCAAGTTTTCGACAGCAAGATGCACCCTTGTACTCTATGTTCAAAAGCCTAGAAAGTAGGATTTTCACCCTTAGCATGACACAAGATGTTTGGCAGCGGTTGTTTTCGAACTATTCTTACTATTCAGCATAAAAATTACATGCAAATTCCACTTTATGAAGCTCTTCCACATAGAGTACAAGGGCACATGTTGGTGTCGAAAACTTGACTGGTGCAGCACATTTTGTGTTCTATTCAGACGCAAATATGATAAAGAAGCCTTTCGAGGCGTCTAATACAGAAATTGGCCGGTGGAACTTATTTACTCATTTACCGAAAATAGGTTCTACTCTACAACCTAGCCTAACCTAACACTTCTTATGTACTATGGGTACAGAAGTGGCCAGTACAGTAAAAGCTTCCACAGATATGATTCCTGTATAACTTCCTGTAGAATGTTAAATAGCAAACAAAAGAACAAGTAGATTATAATGTAAATATAGTTAACTTTCCATCTGTTTTCAAAATTTTTCGAATAAAATTTAATGTTACTATATTACAATATTATTACTTCAATGTTACAATCGCAAAGGTTCATTATTTCAAACTATTACCTAAAATTACCGAAATTCTAACATTAATTATAATGTAAAGGCATATTTTTACGTATAAGGACGATAGAAAGGTTTTAACGACACAGAAAGTAAATAAATATAAATGTGAGGGATTCCCTCACAAGTTACCGATCGCGTTACAAAAACGAAGTTACCGATGAAGGGTTAAATAAGACCTGCACTACGTGTCTTACATTTTTTACTTTTTTTCCTCTATTTTTTATCAGCTTCTTCAGCCAAACATCAACACTGCATCAAACGCTTCTTTTTTTCTTTCTTTCATTCTATACATGTTCTTTCTTTCCTTCCTTAGCTTCTTTTTCTTTCTTTATTTCCTCTGCTTCCTTGGCCGGCGCCTTCACCTGATCTCTCGCTAAATGGACAGGTCTGGTTCATGATTGCACAGTGTCTCTCACGTCAGCGATTCTCAACCCCAGCTACACTTCATGAGCTGTGCCATCGTGCCTAAAAGGCATGGCTTGCTATACTCCAGGAGGACATCCAAAGGTTCATCCTCTGCTTGCCTCGCCGTGCTGCAGCCGTTCTAAACGCCCTTTGTGTGTCCCCAGTCTACTGACCTTTGGCAGTTTTACCCGCTGTCGCCACGTTGTCACAAATCGTACAGAACGGTATGTTTAATCATTTGCTACTTGTACTTTACTGTATCCGTCGGACAAATTTAGGGATGTTATCTTCTCTCCTTCTTGATGTTGTCTTTTTAACGGCGAGCAGTATGTATATCTTACCATTCAAAACCATGAGAAAAGAAAAGGACAAGTCACTCGTAAGAAGTTAAATAAGTATTGTTCTCCTTTAAGAAAAAATATTTAAAAGTTTCGTTGAACAGAATACGAACAAGTCGCTGTTGGCGATTATATTAAGCTTAAAGAGGATGAACAAAATGAAATGCAAATACCGATGCATAGAAATACCTTCTGATTTACATAACACAATGTTCCTTCACTCTGTTTTCGAGAGAGAGAGAGAGATGAAGAAACGGAATACAAGCTGACTATTTATCTTGTGTTCTCACAAAACATATTGCAAACTTTTGGTTTGCTTTAGGTTGGGTTGTTTTATTCTCTACGCACAGTAGACTAATTATGTTAAGTTATATTATGTCGAACGGAAAATTATATAGATTGTTAGTATGTTCATGCTTAAAACAAGCAAAAAAGTAGGCCGTGGCTAAGGTATTTTCTCCATATATTGATTAAGTAGTTTTAAATGTTAACTCCGTTACCAGCACACCGTACATTAAAATATTCAGATTTGTTTATCCGTAGTTTTTATGTGCGTCTTATGTACGCTTCTGTGTGCGTATGTATTAAGACAACAAAAGAGAAGAACAGCCGTGCACTCCAAGATAACGTCTTACTCAGACCGTCCGAATTCATTTCTCGTGTTTATATACCGAATACGTTTCCATATGATCACTTGTGTGCACATAATGTTTTCATTTGTTAGCACACAGGAAGAAATAAAGGGGTTCATCAGATATGTACCATCATATGAAGACGGCCTGAGACATCGTTGTCTAAAGGCCTTAAAAGTGAATTAAATTAAATTCAATTCAATAACATCATGATTTTGCCTCAGTCAACGCATACAAACATCTTATTCGCGCAGCCAGTAGTACACGTATATAAGTTTAGGGCCACATAATATTTTGTTGTACGCACACAAAAGAATATAACATATATGATCATGAAATTTGAACTTCAGTAAAATTCAATGCATGCACGTAAGATTAATGCAAAGCAACTGTCTCCCTCCAACAAATGATGGCAGCACTATTTCCGTATATGTCTAAAGTAGTTTTATCGTTGCACGAAATTTCATTTTGCTCCTAAAAAATTCAAGCCTAGGGGGTTCAAACTTTCAGGGAAGAAAGTTCATAACCAATTCAAGAGTTCGTCCAGCGCCGACATTTTATTGTTGAAATTGTTTGATTGTTGTTGTGAATATAAAAGTCTGTAACAATTAAGCTCTTTCAACAATGAACGTAAAAGAAAAGAAAAAAATCGGCATTGATCGAACTCTTGAATTGGTTATGAACTTTTTGTCCTGAAAGTTTGAACCCCTAGGCTTGAATTTTTTAGGAGCAGCACTGAAATTTCGTGCAACGATAAAAATACATCAGACATATACGGAGGTAGTGTTGTCATCTTTTGTTGGAGATCGTTGCTTTATATTTACCTTTAAGCAAACAAAGAAAGTAGAAACTTCAAACAAGAATGGTTGTTATGTTCACCTTATGTCTGCTTATATGTCGCAAAATCTTGTTCTATGCCCACACATTAGACAGGGAAAACAATAAAAAAAAATCAGGATGTTCGTTTCAAAAGCTCATAATGTTCAGTTGCGTCAAAATAGACATTTTTTCTGGGAGGGCGGGCACTATAATTGTGGGAATGATCCAATGTTGTAGCTATTCGCTGCCTTTAGTTTCAATATTAGATAACTCGCAATGATCTCCTCAATTAAAATCCAAGATAACGCTTGAGTCGCACTCTTCGAATTCAGATTTCATATATTTGTGCTAAGTAAGTTTCTGATGCATCTATGAGCGTACATAGTTTTCATTTCTGACTATAACGAAAATCAGTAAAAATAAAGTGATAGATATGGAGTGACCTACTCTCAATCGTTGTCTTTGAATTCATCTACAGCCTTTAGGCATATTTTGTAAAGGCAGATATAGGGTAGAAGAGATAGTGGTCAAAGCCTTACTTAAAGTACCATACCTGCCACTTAGTGAAACTGAGCAAATCCTCAAAAACTTGTCACAATAGTCGACCACAATGTTCGAACTCGTCTCAATTTTCGAATTCCACATTGTATTTTTGTACAAATAAGCGCGTCACGTGTATATGAGCTAAAGTACATATCAAACTTTCCTGTGTACGTGTACAAAATAAAGCGCAAGCTGTGTTCATGAATGTACAGTAAGACAGAAAGTGCATTTTATGCTTTGTTAATAATCAGCTTTAAACATAACCTGTGTTGCTCTTACGTGCGCACACTTATAACAGAAGTCTTTCAATAAAATATTAATCCAATGGTTAGTCTGAGTCGAATACATCAATTTGCGAAATTCATGCTTATATTTTAAGTAGAATTGAATGAGTGCGTTTATGGTGAGCACACATAATTTTCATTATGTGCGCATATAGTTACAAGAAAATGGAACATCATAATGAAGCGATAGACCATGACCTCATCTCAGCTTCACTGAAAATCTAATGGCACTAAATGCACACAAAAACTTCTCCAAAAATGAACTTTATATGAGTGCATGTAACATGTTTTTGTCAAGATACTGAAAAGATGTGGGTTTTTGTGTGCTCAGTGTGCCTTTTCTGTCTTCTTACCCATGGTGCATATTTTACACACATTAAGTTCATAAATACCATAGTTCAAATTATCTAGAGATAGTTTTCAGATCACGTTTAGTACATTTAATACTATTGAATGAACTTGTTGTGCATTCATTGGGTACTATACGAGAAGTTCATAAGTTGTACACTAAAAAGTTGATAAAACTGGAATATATTGGGAATTTGTTTTGGCGCATATTGTGCACTTTAAGTGTAGTTTAATGTTGAGTGTTCCAAATTTAATCTGGTATGTTCTTATAAGTAGAACTAAATACACTTAAAGTGTAAAAGCTTCTTATTCTTACTTTTAACATATAATCAGACATATTATATTGGTGTACAAACGAAATGAGCAATTAATTGTTGGCTTATTGCCCTAACATATAATATGCATGTGCATTGTAAGTGCTTTATCGGACTGAGAACTCACAGGAGAATCTTACGAACCAAGTTCCGGGGAATTTCACCGGACTTGGTTCAAAAGAGAGGGGGGAGGGCACGGAGGCAGAGGGTGAGAACATATCTCTCGGAGCAGGAGTGTGAGAGGCAGGAGAACGGGTTAAGGGCTAGGGGTGAAAAGAGCAAAAATCATATGAACTTGTCATAAAAATGAAAGCATGTTCATCGAACGATATTTGGCTCCCGAACACTGATCAAAGTCGCTTCGAGAAAGAAATGCATGCTGGACGAACACTTCGAATAATGGACATCAAGCGAGTGTATACAACTGCAGAATCTGAATTTATAATGACGCAGTCATACATTATAATGCCTGTCATCTCAATGGATTACATTTACATTCGCCGATGTACATGTTGTGTCCATAACCCAACAGGAAATTTCCTCAAAGCAAACCAACTGATCCATCGAATATTATGTCTTATGCTACTGGCTCTGCTAACATGAAGAAACAAGATCAAAAGACAATCTTTTCTGGCCAAATGTCTCTACTTTGTACGGAGAACCCATTCTTCTGCTTCTCGATTCCTGGTCTGCCAATAAGGACGAAGCGTTAATCAAATCAACTATTCCATTAAACATCAATGGCTTTGAATGGCATTTGTTTCCAGCAGGTTGCACAGGATTGATTCAGCCACTGGATGTCTATTTCTTCCGTCCTTATAAGGCATTTGTTAAGTTCGTGACTGATGCCATTATCTCGACCGACGATTCCAACATCTGGCATGGGGACTACTTTATTCGGCTCCAGTCCTTCACTCATTAACAGTTTTCAGCACCGCTGTTTAGAAGCATGATCAGGTATGCATGGTACAGTTCAGGATATCTGGAAGCAGAATCGAAACCATTCCAGATGCCGATGCAGTACTGCTGTGACACTGTTGGCTTTGTTCATCAGATCAGTGCAGTGCGTTTTCATTCATGAGATGTACTCATTGTACAAACACGCTCTGTCTGAACCATCTGGTCATTGAACGTCTGCATATAAATAGCACTTAACTTGATTTTTCTGATAATGTACTGCTTGTACGTTTTGCTTCTGACGTATTTCTTAGTAATAACTGACTTTGAACACGAACAAATTGTCCTTTACTTGTTTCTCTGATTTTTATTTACAAAGATGCACGTTCATATCACTCGCCCCTAATTATCTCCGAGTCTAATAATCCATCAGTACGTATACTTTGAGCTTCTCTATCGAATTCGTAGAGTCTGGTCAGTCGATCCGAAACTTGGTTCGTAAGGTTCCCTTGTCAGTATCGTAACCTGAAATTACACATTGTTTGCTTCTTATTATGGAATAGAAAACTAAATTAATTTACTGATCGCCTTTCTTTAAATAATTTATTTTCGTAGAAGGGGAGATATAACTATAAGAAAAAGAAATAGTTTACGGACATCACAGAAAGATCCACTATCGAATATAATTTTATTTCTAATGGTCATAAATAAAATTCAATAACCTTACTTTTTACACCATCCATACTACATGGCCTCCCTATTTTATTTGTCGATATTTCATTATTCTTACAACATCAGATGAGTCGTATAGTCTTTGGAGTTTTTCACACTAAATCAAAAGAGTTTAATATTCAATCTTGTTAAAGCGGAAAGAGAGGTCCACTCTTTTAGAGCGAAATTTTAAAACGAAATTAGTGTCTTTCAACGAAACGCACTCGCTTTGGGTACAAAATATGATCTTTCTAGGTAGAATTCCGATATTTTTCGATATAATATATTCTCCAAGCTATTTCTCATCTTTTTAGAGTGGTTTATTTCTCATCTTTTCGAGTGATTTACAGTGCATCATGGCTATTAGTCAATTTTATTCTCCGCCAATTGTTACTGCGAAAGGTTATTGAAAGACAAAGCCATACTGTGAAATTTATCGTGTTCCGTTTAGTGAAAATGACAACAGAAAAGGTGAACAATTTACTTAGTGACAAAAGTTAACCAGAAGATGTCAAGGGTAAATATATACTAAAAATATGTTAATGTTACTGGCAAGTAACCGACGAGTTGAAAGAAATCAATTCCAAGGCATGCCCTCACAGTTGGCCGTTTGGTTGAGAGGTGAAAGCGGTTGGTTGGATAGCTGACCGGAAGATACCGGGTTTAAATCTTTCCGAA
>JAGDQP010010542.1:17631-55500 GCA_022664845.1 Lepisma saccharinum | reverse complement strand
AATTTGAAAATTGACATTCAGTAGACACCCTGTTAAAAATGAATTTTTATTTATTCCTCCTGCAATAAATGACCCAGAATATATAGATACTTCCCAGTACGTTCAAAAGAAAGGATGACGTTTTCTAATAAAAAAGAAATTATTATTTTTAACAAAACTTCAGGATAATATATATTAGAAACAACAATTTACTTTATTAATAAACTAAATAACGTAACAGGATAATCTCTATTTAAAATTGAAAGTGACAGTGCGGATCCCAAAAATGCATTTTCCACACCGTTTAAGATGGAGATACGAAATTTGACATAAAGGTGTATTATCAAGAGTAGTTTAAGAAAATATTACAACATTTTGAAAAAGTCACTATCTTGGATTCAAAATGGCCGCTCAAAAACCATTTTCCACACCGTTCGAGCTAGAGGAATGAAATATGGTAATAAGGTGTACCGTCATGATAATATAAGAAAATGTTTAAAAAAAAGTCACCATGTTAATCCAAATGGGCGCCCAAAATCTCATTTTCCAAACCACTGGAACTAGAGAAACGAAATTTGGTATCACGAGTAGGTTACGATAAATGGGGCAAACCTCCCCTATGGGGGCGAAGTCCTCCGGGGGGGGGGGGGGGGGGAACAGCACCACGGGGGGGGGGTCGTCCGGAGAGTATGGTTATGATAAAGGGAGCGCAGCCCCCAAAACTCCAAGTTGGGGCGCAGCTCGCCACGGGGAAGCGAGTATGCTGGCAGATCTGCACCTTGGGGGCGGTCCCACGGAGTGTGTGTTACGATATACGAGCGCAGCCCGTCAAAGGGGAAGCGAGTATTTGTGACAGTCTCGACGACTTGCCAACATATTTTATTCACCCCGCACCAATGGGCGGGCAAATCAGCTAGTAGAACATTATAGTACAAATGTTATCTCTTATAGTACAAATTTTACATTCTCTCAAACAGTATTCGTATTTTTACACTTCCATCATTATATTCAGTATATACAAAATTACAAATTAGTCAAATAGCAGGAGAAAGTTATAACTATTCTTTCCGTGTTTCAACTTTAATTTTTTGTAGTATTTTCTTTGGTAAGTGGCTTCCATAAATCCCCCCTCCCCATTAGTTAAAAGATGTATGGGATAAACAGCTTTAAAGAAGAGCGGCATTAATTATAGAAATTTGAAGAAAGAACCTATGTTCCCACCGATTGTATTCAAATTTTTCTTAAGGTTTAAAGAATTTAAATGTAATAATACTGTAGATAGAGAAGAACAGATCTCTAATACAAATAATGAACGTCCAACATAACCCTAATAGAGCGAAACGAAATCTACTTGAGATATACCATTCCTTGAAAATATAGGAACAATCATTTAATTTAAATTATTATATAATAAGGTGTGTTGTCAGACTTTCACAGCTATTTATGACAACACATTCACATGCGATCTGGTATATACGTACTGTTACATTCACATGTGATCTGGTATACACCAATCGCTGTATCTTTCAATACCTTTTGTATTGTTTGAAGTTCTTTTTTGTAGCATTGACATCGCATTAAGGTCGTATTTATGGTATATCTTTTTTAACCTAGATATGAGAAGTGAAAGGGTCGGAATGCTTATCCATTTTTGTTTTCTAGGATGTTCTGCGTTGAGGAAATTTTAGGTTGACTGTATGTATCTTTTGCTTTTTGCAGCCACGAAAAGTGTGTTGTTTATAGTATCCAATTTTAATGCCTATTTGTATGATATAATCTACTTCCGTTCTCAAGTCTTCACAGATAGTGCAGAGGTTTATTGCGCGTAAAAAGAAGTTAACCCACAAATTGTGTTTATTTGTTGCGGATGAGCTGATTTTGCATGTATGTATTCTCTTGCTGTTGGTTTTCTGTAAATTGTAGTTTGCAATCTTTTGTTTTTCCGGCAAATCTTTTAAGCCAGGAAGTTCAAAACATCTGTATTTTCTCTTTATATAGTGAACTATAAATTAGGGTATATGGTATTTACGTAGGTAGTTTGCTGAGAAGTAGCTGTAATTGTTGGTCGCCTTTGTACAGAATGCTCTTGTCATCAACGTATCTGTAATATCTGATTTATTGTAAGTCAGTTTCTTGTAAGTGTGTTTCGTAATGGTTCATAACTGTCTGCAAGGATGGGGGACAAGGAACTACCCATGCCCAAACATTGTGTCTGGATGTAGAAATGATTTTCGTATTGGAAGACACTATTCTCTCTAAACAGTGGTGGGGTAGTTCAGTAATAGCAATAATTTGTATCACTCTGTTTATTATACCGCAGGAAGGTCTCTCTGTGCACTTAATTGCCAATTCTATAGGTATTGAATTATTCATATTGAATATGTCTGTGAAGGCCATTTTTATAGTATCGGCGTTGATTATGGAAGTGATCTGTTGTTTTACCTCTTTTGAGTTCTTTACAGTTCTTAAATGTTCGAATTTATTTTTTGCACTTGTTGACCTGCTTCGTCAGGTAAGCCCTGTACGGTGGCATAACCTTAAACGTTTTTACTTACCTTCCAACGCATGCGTATGAAGCCATATAGAATTGCGAAAGTACGTGCGAGAATTTTTACTTTGGTAAGTGCAATTTCGTGTACAGTGAAGATTTCTGATATACAAGAAATCATATGATTAAAATCATATGATATACAAGAAATCATATGAATATGATTAAGTCCTCTCCACGCCATTCATTCATTGTTTAGAACATAGTTATTATTATTAATTTGACCAGTGCAACAATTATAAAACATTTTCTTACCTGCTGGTCTGCAGCTAATTTTCTCGTTTAGTAAACACTTACAAATAACTAAAATCGTGATATATTTCGCAAGTCAAACGATGGGGAAAATTAAAAGGATAGGTTATGTGGTGAAGACTAAGAGTAAGGTGTGAATGCTGCTGTACTGCTCGTTTAAAGTACTTTTGCGTGTTACCTCCTCATTTCTACTAGTAATAATATAATTGATGAAGTCAAAAACTTTCAAAATGCATAGATGAACTTGTTATTCTTCCAGCTAAACTAGATTTTAGTAGAATATTGTATTAAAAGAGACTGATTTTTATTCTTATCGTACATTATTTTACACGCTTTTTTTAAACATACGTTGATTGATGCCAGACATTTGGGTCATTATCCCTATTAATATTCAAATCAACTACCGTTACTATAGGAAAGTCATTACAATTATTCCAGAGGGTCATTAATTACAAGTCCTACTTGGAATTTAAAGAAAAAAGAATGAAAAGGACGAAGTATGAAAAGAATGGTGGTCATGAACAATTGCATATAGCGTTCTGCAAACTGTGGTTCTCGAGGCCTGTCTTTGGACAGGCGCAGGGTGGTCCCTTGAACCTACCAACTAATAAAACTGGTCCGCACTTGAAAATAGTTCGCGGAACGCTGGTATATATGAACCATTTTCTGCATATGGTTCTCCCTTACTGCTGTACTAGTTGATTTTTTTAAAAAGTTCTAAATACATAAGACGACTAACAACGCCCACGACAATAAAATTATATAGAAATTCCGAAGAATTACATAATTTGCATATTCTTCGGCAAATTATACTATTGTTTTCTGTACACTGACATTGAAAGGCGAATTTGAACTCATGTTATTCACGTTACGTACTCAATATGAAGGAAATGGTTTTAGTTTTAGTTTTTAGTTTCTTTTTCTTGCGTTTATTCTTCTGTCTGTGGTTTTCGTTTGAGAATAGCTGCTTATAGTGCCCCTTTCTTTTTCAGTACGTTTATCATTGAAAAACAACCACCGCAAGTAATGAAGACAAATACACGCTTCACTTCTACAGTGCGTCTACTGGTTGGAGGCAAACTTAATGTACACATGACACCACCGCAGGTATGATTTACTTTTGTTTCGTTGTTCAAGTGAAGATTAATTAACCATGTAGTCCACGGACAAAATAAAAAGAAGTAATCCAAATAGTGATAGGTTTTACACACGGAGGGCAATTATTATATATACTTTATATAACAATAATAATTCACAGCCATATGTAATCCACTACTGGATGAGACCTCTCCCGGAGAGATGAGTTGGGCTACTGCTCCCACTCTGATAAGGTGTGTTGGGAGTGGAGAGCCGAAGCTCTCAACTGTGATCACCACTGTCTTTTATTCACAGCAGTTCCCCAGTTGCATGAAGTTGCTGGGTGGGCACCGTTCCAGACCCTCACGAAAAATATCTTGGCAGATCCGGGAATCGAACCCGGGACCCTACGATCAGCAGTTAACGACGGTAACCACTATACCAGCGGGGCGGTCATGTACTACAGTAAAACCTCTGTTAACCGAAATAGCGTTTAACCGAAACGGCAAAAAAAAAAAAAAAAAAAATCAAAAAGATAAATAATCAGTGCTTTATTAAAAGTCTGTTATATACGTAATCTAAAAATGTATTTTTTATCATTGCCTTCAATTTTTTCACTTTAAATTTTGAAAAAGTACACATTTGGTTAACCGAAATGATCTTCGCCCCCTTTATTTCGGATAACAGAGGTTCTACTGTATATATAATTATAATGATTATTCAGGTTGTCTACAAGTCAAGAAATTGAATTTAAGGTTATGAATTCAGTCAGGTAAAGCTTTTAATTTTTAACTATTTTTTATGGTACATTTGCCACTTATCCAAGTGTGCAGAAAAATGTTCTTATACATGAAGCATGTTTGACATTGTGTGTTCAGAAATTAGTTACCCAGTGAGTTCGGGCTTGGCATGCAGGGTTCCCTATCTGATCCCAACAATTCTTCATCCTTTCGTAGCATGCAAAAATAATGAATATGGCTTCTGTGAATTCTGTAGACATCCTGAAAATATGTATCTGAGAAATATTAATCCTTGTTGTCTGCTTGATGACAAACACGAAATACTTTCACGTTCGGAAGGCTTTTTCACGAAAACAACGATTTATTGTGTTAAAATGTATTTTTGTGTGGACACATTAATAGTGAACATTTCCAAGGTACGTAGTTTATTAACTAGGTGGTGGAATTCTTACTGTTGTCTTAAATCCCTCCACTCAGGCTCAGAAGCTAATGTATTGCCAAAAGTAACAATCTGAATTTATTCAGAACGTAATGTGTTACTTATAAGTTTGTAGTCACCACATATTTTTGAGCAGTTTTATGGTTCTTGTGGTTATAATGTCAGTTCTGTCTCGTGAGTTTTAAAGAATTCGTGATTTTGAATTCTTTGGTTTTTAATAATTCAAATCGTAGTAATCGTAGTTTAGTCTTTCGCTGCTCATTTTTAACTGTTATTAACTGACTATAAAGTTCGAATTAAATCAGAACGCATCATCAGTACCTCACAGTAGAAAAATACTTAAAAGAAGCGGCTTGTTTTGTAACTCGCAGAAAGTTTGAACATCACCACCGATCGTTGACACGATATTCTTAAAAATAGAAGCAAAGGTGGAATGTGGTTACGAACAGAAGTAGATACACATGCTATCTTTTGAACAAAGCATGAATTTCTTGCACAACACCCTTGTCAAATCGGCTCTTGGTAGCAAAAGGGCTAATCGAACTGTTGTAGCTCAAGGGATGAGGTGGTGTGCAGCTTAATGTGGAAGTCGCTGTAATATTTTTCGTGTATGCTACTTAATACTTGGCAGCGTTACTATCAATGGTATAAAAGCGTGATAACTTGATTGCTTTGCAAGCCCTTCGCTCAGAATTCCCAAATGGCTTAGAGCACATATAGCATGGGGAACTATTACCGACACTGGAGAAAGAAAAATCATAAATGTTAACATATTTATGAGATCACACTATTTCGTTGACTTCATTGAACATAGTCTGATGGTTAAAAGTAAAAATTACCTCATGTGCACAGAAATGTCAGAGGTAAATAAATTTACGTATTCGCATTCAACTTCGATATTAGTGACTTAAATCTTGGTCCGTTGAAAGTGATCAAGTGGAATGGCGTCAGGTGCTATTATGCATCATTAATAGATAGCTGTATATAGTGTGATATATTTTGGGAGAGAATATAAAGAACAAAGAGGTTTGAACGAAAAGAAACTTGTAGCACCAACACAGTTTTGATGAAGAATGAAGAAGCGTTCCACAATAAAACACTTATATTATTCTGATACAGAACTTACGGTACATACTTTATATTATATTTAAAAAATCTTTGGTGAATCGTTTCAGTTATTGGCATACGAAAAATATTCCCCTCATATGAGCCAAGGCTCATTTCGTTAATTTCGCTCCAAAAGTTTCCCGACTGTTTCATGTACCTATTCTAGACCGTCAGATATTTGTACGGGCTATTTTTTATACTACCGGCTATTTTTATACCCAGGCCCGTAGCCATCCGAAAACCTTGGGAGGGGGCAAAATTTAGAGGGGCTAGTCGGTATATTAAAGGTTACTTTGAGGAACGAATTTAATAAAAAGAAATGTACGGTTGCATAACAAGCAGGAGTAAATGACATAGTTTACATCGAATTTGCTGTACTTTTTATAATTAAAAGATACTGTCATTGCCCGGTTAGATGCCAGTGATTACGTTTATCATCTGTACTCATAAGGAAAGTCGTCTTACTCGCGCTTGTTTCTATCCACATTTACTGCAGAGAATATCTGGGAATCCCCTACTTCCTTTGGGTCATCCCTTGCGCATCCATTGCATAATTTTGAAATATACAGTTTTGGATTGAGCAGGTCTCAAGTCTTCGAGGGTGCAATACCGCCTCAGTTCTACTATTAATGATATTTGTATAATCAGGCTTCAGAGTTCATTTACCCACACGTTCGGAAGCCTACAGCGTTGAAACAAAGCATTTGTGTATCCTCGATGGTCTATACTTTTTTATCTTATTTTCAGAAAAGGAATTTCGTGAAGTAGGTATCTCGGTGTTGTTTTACACCACCCTGTATTTTATATATATTTCAGAGTGGTCGAAGTCACAATATAAAAAAATCAGGTAAAATTAGAAACATTGAAAAGAAATTAAAGATAAAATAAGCCCATAGCACAAATACGAATAATCTTTATGAAAAGAAATCGATGTTCGTTAAAAGTGAAATGATTGTCCTCATATAAGTATTATATCAGAACAACTTCTATACAAACAGGAAACGACAATGAAAAAATAATAATGAACTATTCATGAAACGATCTTTTACAAGGACAAACCCCACCGTAAATTGGAAAAATAAAATTCCTTCTCACCTGGAGATCAAAACCAGTAATAAGAAAAATGTATAACATCCGGAGCAGCTGTCCACTAGAATGACACAAATAAAATAATTTACATTCCTTCCCACTCCTATTTTGATCCAAGACCTCCTCCCAAATCCGGTTCCCGTCCCCCTTTACCTTTAACTTTAAAATTACCTTCCTATCATCTATGGGAACTCAAGGATTTTCGGACTCACAGAAAGAACCATAATCTACAGTCCATCAGCTCCTATTAACAAAACCTCTGTAACCCATTTTTCTAAGAAGGACACGAAATCAATAATCAATATCACAAATCAATAAAACCAGACAGAACTTACTTTCGGAGTCACTCTTGACTTGGACATCGACTAGCTAACATCGTCAAGAGGTTTAGCTTATAGTTTTGTTACAAGTGAAAGTGTACAGTTTGAAATAGCAGTTTTGACTTTGAGTTACAAATCGAACTTAAACTTCCGAGTGTTGAGTGATAGACATTTCGAATACCTACTTTAGTATACGTATCATTCATCGCAAGATGAAGAAAAGGAAAAGACAATCTGTGTAACGTAGCAAGATTCGTCGTTTTGCCGAGTGAAAAATCTGAAGAGACATGGACTCATATTTAAGTAATCATCTCGGTCTTCGTCCCGTGATGCAGAAGAAAGTGGTTTGAAACAGAGTCATATAGCAGTCATAACATGTATGTGCAAGGACCCTTTCAGTTCAGTTACTCAAGACCACTCTAATCCTTTTTATTAGAAAGATCGTTATCAAAAAATACTTTGTGTTTGCTTAGATTCAAATAATAATCAATCAGTTTAATATACCAAGTTTTAGATAAATCCTATTATCAAGTATTATTCAATTATATTGTTGTGCTTTATTAGTTCATTATATTCAATAAAACGGTAAAATACAGTTCAGTTCCCGTTCATTATCCAGAGCTGAAAAGCATCCTTTAGTTAGTAAGAAAGTGTTATTTATAGGCTTCAGGTAAGCTTCTGTGTTCTCACAGTGTAAAAGAAGTGTACAATTCATGTGCATGTGTTCGTAAGGAAGACGTATGTCAACCACGTAGAGCTTCGCCCCGCTTTTCCATTAAAATGCCATTAACGAGTAACTATTGATTATGAAAACATAGCATTTTGGCACCTCAAGACTAGGTGCTGTCGACCTTTAAGAACGGTGTAAAGCACCGTTAAACACGGTCAGTTCGACTGTTAAACATGGTGGAAGTGTTTCCGTGTTTTGAAGTAAATTTTCCAAATTAGGTACGTTTCCCGTAATTTCCTATGCTTCTACCAAATGCTTTCAACATTCCGTTTTTATTTTCCTTGTTATTTAGTTTCTATCCCGTGCGTCTTCCATTTAATGGCAAAGAAAGGTGATGCACCGAGATGCAGATGACGTGTTTTTCTGAGTAAGTATACTTTTTCCACTTTCTTTTCCGCGACCTTGTTTTTCCCAGCCGCAAATGTCTATCTCGTTGTCTGTAGTACGAGACAACATACCAGATGTTGTCAAGACCAGGTCTAGTTACTCAAGACCGAGACAACATACCATGCTTAGCCACCCCTGGCTACGGACCCGGTTATCCCATAAGTAATGTCGTATGTGCAATAACCGCTGCCGTGACGCCATCTAACGAGCGAATAGTGAAGTAGACGGCACGTGCCATAGCTGAGTCATATGGGGCACTTGATTGTGCAGCAGTGTGTAGAAGGGGAACGGTCTACTTCACGTTTTGGAAGTGTGATCATGGCAATCTCGGAGGATCACGTACAGCATATCATGCTGTATGAATTTTTCCAGAGACATCCAGCCAGTGCAGCGGCACGGAACATCAATGTCGTATACCAGGTGTATGCATACGTTTTTGCCGGGTTTTGTGGTAAAGAAAACACGTAATTTTCAATTGAATTTAATTTTGTTTTATTCAGAATATTGGCCATTGACTTCTACACATTTCGCCCATCTTTCAGGTAACTGATGCATACTATGCCAGAAAAACTGCTTGTCTTTTGCGGCAAACCATTCGTCGAGCCATTTTCCAACGTCTTCGAAATTGCTGAAGTGATGCTCTGCGAGCGCGTGCCCCATTGATGCGAAGAGGTGATAATCAGATGGCGCTAGGTCTGGGGAGTACGGCGGGTGCGAAAGGATGTCCATCCAAGCGATTTCAAGGTGTCTTTCACTGGTTTTGCTGTGTGAGACGGCGCATTGTCGTGTAAGACAATCACTTCGCCATGTCTTCGGGCCAATTCCGTTCGTCTTTCCATCAATGCGTGATTTAAATTAATCATTTGTTGGCGATAGCGTTGTGTATTAACGGTTTCGCCGGGCTTTAAGAGTTCATAATACACAATACCGCTCTGGTCTCACCAGACACAAAGCATGGTCTTTTTGCCGAAGCGATTTGGTCTTGGTGTTGAAGGACCGGCTTCGCCAGGTGAAAGCCACGATTTTTTCCGCTTCGGGTTTTCAAAATAAATCCATTTTTCATCACCCGTCACAATTCGATACAAAAAGGATTTTCTTTCGTGGCGTTGAAGCAGCATTTCACAAGTGACTTTGCGATTTTCCATTTGACATTCATTCAAATCATGTGGGCCCCATTTACCCAGTTTATTGATCTTCCCCATTGCTCGTAACCGTCTGCTGATTGTTTCTTGTGACACATTTAATGCTTTTGACAATTGCTGTTGAGTTTGAGTTGGGTCATCCTCCAATAACACCTACAATTGCTCGTTTTCGCACTTTTGTGGTCTACCAGAGCGCGCACTGTCTTTCACATTGAAATCACCACTTTTAAATTGTCGAAACCATGTCTCACATGTTCTAATCGATGGAGCGTGTTCACCATATGTTTCTACCAGCACACGATGACTTTCAACAGCCTTTTTCTTTTGATTAAATAAGAAAAACAATGCGTGCCGCAAATGTTCTTTTTCAGGCACAAACTTCGACATGATCACTGAACGATAAAACAAAGACGCTAGTGTTTGGCGGACTCAGCTTGTGCGTGTTTGTAGTTTAATGTCAGACGAACAAAATGAGTATGTCTCAAATGAATACGCTGCTTACTTTTCGCTGGCGCCATCTCTTAGGTAAACCGGAAACTACTTATGCATACACTGGTATGCTGTGGATTTGCGAAAGGGCCATAGGTTTCGGTCTGAGGAGACCAACCTCCCGATAAACCACGAGAAGGGAGACCTGTGCATCTGGACAACAACGCCCTGGGAGTAGCGGTGGAGGAAAATCTAATGCAAATTGTTCAAGAACAGGTCAGCGAACTCCATATCACACATTGTAATGTTCATCGTCCTCTGCTGAACCTTGGGTATGTGTCGAAACTCGGAAAATGGGTACACCATGCGGTAACGCCTCAAAAGAAGCAGCAGCGAGTTCAAATATGCAGTTCTCTGCTCACTCGTCACAGACGTGAGCCATTTCTGGACAGAATGGTGACGGGATGAAAAGTGGGTCTTGTATCATAACATTACACGCAAACGGCAGTGGGTACCTAAAGGGAACTGTGCCAAAACAGGATCTCTACTTCTCCAATGTGATGTGGAATGTTTTGTGGGATATCCGTGGGATAATTTATTTTGAGCTCCTGCCACGTAATCAGGGCAGATGTCTACTGTCAGCAGCTGAACGCCTACGTACTGCATTGTTGGAGAAACGTCTTGCTCTGATTACTCGCGAGGGTGTGCTCATCCACGGTGATAACGCGCGCCCACACACTGCAAGAAGGACTGTGCTAAAATCGATGAATGTGGCTTGGAGAAACTACCCCACCAGGCGTTTTCACTAGATCTTGCACCATCAGACTATTGTCGTTTTCGCAGCCTGCAAAACCGCCTTTCCGGGAAAACACTACAAAATGAGGATGACGTGCGACGAAGAGTGACCGAGTTCTTTGCTTCCAAAATCGGTGACTTCTTTCAGCGGGCGACTCAACAACTGGTTGACAGGTGTCAAGAGTGTTGTGGATTCCGATCTAGACTATTTTCCTGACTAACGGTAGTGTTCCAGGTAAGTTATCATTCTTTTCCTCACGGTGCAAAAATACATTGCTTATGGGATAAGCTGATATATAAATAGTATACGAAGTATTTCATACATCTTTGTTCCAGAGATTAAATTCTAAGGCGATCCGTGGGAGGGCTGTAATCCAAATATTGTTTCTAACAAATGCATTCCATCCTGGTCATTGATTCGTACTTGACCAAATATTACTGCATAAATGTTGACGGATGTATTGTGTACATAGCATAATTTGTAGAAACAGAAGATCCATGTCATGCGATAAAAGTGATTGGTAGGCCCCAAACCCCGCAAGAAAATCAGTTGGTGGGCTCAGTCCTCCTAGCCCATCCTGAATTTAATCCCTGCTTTGTTTATAAAGCGTGATGAAGTTCAGTGGTTTTACGAATATAATGTGCTTTTGTTAAAATCATTAACGTTTTTTAGTTAAAAATTTTAAATTATATTATTTTGCTTAATGCACAGTTTCCGCAATGTTATTTATTTGCTGTATTCTTGGCAGGTTAAAGTAACGATTATTAGTGAAGCACAAGCAAATGCTTTACTAAAAAACGACAAAATGGCCAAAGGCGAAGCAAGTGGAGAAATTTTGAACAATACAGGAACAATGGAATACAATCAGACGACGAGACAGCTGTCAGTCAGTTTCAGGTACTACTTTTCTATTAATGTGACTAGAATATACGTGGGGAAAATATCATGTTCTGTATTTTGTTCGCGTTTGTTCTTATAATTTGTATTACACATTTTAATGCTGGACACACACACTCTTTTTCTTTATTCTTTATTTTTCTTTCTTTCTTTTCTCTTTGTTTTTCTTCTTTTTTCTTTCTAAAAAATATATATCCAGATTTGTCATATTTTCTTGTGTTGTTGTAATAGCATAATTCTTGTTACCGCATTTGTTTGTTAAGGTCGGGAAAAATTGTTTCATCGTCTGTAATTGTATGTAGCAGATTATTTGTTCTATTAATAAGATTATTGTAATCTCCATGAAACAGTAAACAACGTTATAAGTATCAAAAGTGGCTCCATCAAAATTGCGAAAAGGTACAAAAGTACAGGGGAAATCTTTCAGAAGACAATTTTGTTTCTTCACGTTCCAGGGTTTAACACATCCTGGCAGTTCTACGGAGATCTATATCATAGCAGCTGGGGAGGGGAAGGGGGCACACGCATGTAGGAACCCACATGGGAAAAATAAAAAAAAATCTAAAATGGTGATGCAACCAACTTTTCTAAAATTGGAGGATTTGTCATCAAATGACCCCAAGCTGAGCCATGATTTCCTGCGGTTTTTTCAAGGTTAAGTTGAAGGAGTGATGTGTTCTCTAACGCATGCAACACAGAGCAAGTACATTGACTGAAAGGTAAATCCCAACATCAAGGAATTATGCTAGGTAAACTAAATTTTTAGGCGACAGGTTTATATGATGTATTACGTGGAAACAAGGTCAAAACTCACATGCACACTAGGGCATACGCTGAGTTGTTCCAGTAGACATGTATGGTGTTTTTAGTGAGCATTGGTGTCATGAGAGGTTGTAGTAACAGGTATACAGAATTCCTCAAAGACAGCAGCGACTGGCATATCGGCAATTAACCCAACTTGAACGGGCCCATGTACACGGCTTCGAGAGTGTAGTTTCTTCTTTCGTAACATCGCTGCAATAATGGATCAAGGCCCTGCTACTAGAGAATCGGGGTCCGGGCGCTCTCTGTCCACAGGTGCAAGAGAAGAGAAGCAAGTTCGCAGGTTGGTTGTGACGGATCGGAGGGCATCCGCAGTTGTAGTTTGAGCTACTGTGAGAGACTGTGTCGCAACATTATATATGTTCTGAACCGCCTGCAGGTAATTTTGACACGGCGATGCACGGCATCATGTGTGTTGTGACCTTGTATGAGTGTAATATATCCTGTAGAATAATGTGCTGTCACTCACCTAGCATAACTCCTTGATGTTGGAAATCATTTTTCGTCAGTGTTGTCATTTCAGGTTGGAACTTCACAGTCCGCATAGTTGGCCACGTTATCACCTGGGTTTCACGTTCAGAAGCCGTGAAATGGCACTTCACGACGTGACACCGGAATAGGTTCAGAGTTTGTCGACTGTTATGGCTAATGCTCATGACATGCAGTTTTTGAACCTATCTCTACTGGGATATGAAAGTGGGTATTTCTGAGATTCTCCAAGAACGTGGGCAGGCGGTAAAGGCAGCCGCCCAGAGAAGGTAATTTGAGAAAAAGGTGGAATGGATACCCCAGTTCATTAGAAATTTGTTCTTGATGGTCGGGCCGTGGACAATTAACTCTATGTAGTTCAACCACGAAGGGTTCATGCTATTTTGTCCCAAGAGTAACCCGGCACGAATCAACTGAATGAGAACTCTGTTCCTAGTGAACAATTCACGAATCCGTCTATCCAGAGTTGTGCTTCAAAAACTTGCCATAGCTACAGGGAATCGAATGTTACCGTATTCGCCATATAGCACGGACACATTTCCTGATCTTGCGTCTTCTGTCTAACACATTTCCTGATCAATGGTACATTTCCGTACATGCAGACAATTCAGTACCATCGAAGAAGCGATAAACGGGCTCCCAGACTCTAGCTCTCAAACCGGCCTAGGATTGTGGCTATGACAGAGGATCATACAGGAAAATGTTATGTACTTCGCTGAATTATGACATATACGTGTATGCACGCTTCAACTTTTTCATTCAAAATGGCAAGCAGTATTTACTCACATTTTACTGTTCGTTTTGTGATTAAACCAATATTTAAGTCTTGGATACCTCATACTCACGAACGAGTGGAGATTGATGTAAGGTAGTGACTGTGTACTTCGCACGAATATGTATTGTGATTTTGTTGTTAACTATTCGTGGTAGCTGATGTGACCATGTTGTCTAACATGGAAATGAAAGTCGTAAAGTAATACTTGCTGGTGCGTATGGGTTTGAGAATCACAGGAAACTCAACATACACATACTTTTTTTTTTTCGTTCTCCTGTTGAAACTTTCCAAATTGGGTATTATAAATATTGGAAAACCAGTAGAAAATTCCAAAGACCATAAGCTGATGTTACAAGAGATCATTGGATTCAGAGGGCAATTAAAAAAAATGAGAGTGTATAGCAGTACAATATATATTTTGTGAATTACAGAAACGAAAATTTAACATACTTCATACATATTTTTCTTTTCTAGGAATATGCAGCTCAAAAAAATCAAAAGAGCAGAAAAAAAGGGAACAGAGTCTGTTATGGACGAAAAGTTCTCTCTTCTATTTCAGTCACAATTTTCTGTAGGTGGAGGTGAACTGGTTTTCCAGGTAAGTAATTTTGTTTTTATACTTCCGTAATATATTGCTAAAGTATTGTTTTGTTTATTTCTCAGAATCTTCTGAATGAATGTTCTGATTCAGTAGTATTTGTAAGATTACGCAAAAGTCTGTGACAAAATGAAGCAAATTATCATTATAAATCTTGATTTTTTAAACTCTTTTCTAACTTTTAGCATATTGATGACCAGTTTCAGTAAATGCTGATCATTGTATTCTAATACTGTGGTAGACCAAGAACCGTAATAAATCTGATCTGATAATGATGTCCGTTGTACTGCAATAATAAAATATGTTACGTGTAGACGCGTTCATATCTAAATATCCTACATGGTTTGTCATCAGGCTTTTTTCAACCGATGTGCAGCGAGAAAATGAAGGCAGTGAAGGAGGCGTCCCCCATTATGAAATAAACATACACTGTAATAGAACAGTTTATTACTTAATAATGTAGTTGTACTTATTTATTCCACGGTATTAGTTAATCTCTGCTTAACTCGTTACATTCTTATCGAAGTTCAAATAAAATACGAAAAAAAAAAAAGGTAGATTCATTTGAGCATAATGTTTATTTCATTTAGATTATGTGGGTGTGCCGTGGATTTTAAGTTAGACCTTTAATATGTTTCATGTTGAACAAGGTTGAAAACGCTGCACTAGATGGAAAGTGTAATTCAAATGCAATTATTTAAATTTTTGAAGTATTTATTTATAAACTGGTGTATCAATCAGTATAGCCAGTGTAAAGGAAATCAAAGCTTCCTGAAAGGAAGTATGTTTTTTTATAATCCTGTGCTTTCTTCATAGAGCAAATTGAAGAATTCTGCCATGTTTTCCTAGTGACAAATCTACTTAGATAGAAAGATTTGTCAACTAGTCCAGGAACGTGATTACAGCATAAACAGCAAACAGAAAATTGTGAAATGGTTAAGAATTGCAGTACAGTTACAGCATTCAGTATTAATTATTTAAGAATTAGTCTCAGGACCTAGATATTAAACAACCATGCAGGAGTAGTTTTTTTTTTTTTCGACGTGGCCAGGTGGTGTTTCTTATGTACGTAAAAAGTATTAGTAAATCTGTTACGAATCTGCGAATAACAAACACACACACACACACCTATACAGGTTTACCCACCAAAAGTGGCACCCTAGTGTCGTCACCACGAAAGGAGCACCCTTCCATATCTCGAAAACTAATGGTCATTTTACGAGATATTTCAAGGGAAGGTGCGGGACAAATATTACTACATTCCTATCAGGGTTTGGAAGCTGAAAATTGCACTCAGGAAACGAGCACCCTAAAGTCGTAACCGAAGAAATTAGCACTGATTATATACACACAAAGTTGGCAACTTGTGTTAAAATACGTTTTAACCTACACTGTAAGCAAACGTGTGTATACCAGGAGTTGGAACAAGTAAAAGTGGCACCTGTGGTCCGTCTGTACCGATGAAATTTGCATCGATTATACCAGAATTCCGTGTGTATACCATAAGTTGGACACAACAAAAGTGGGCCCATGTGAGTTTTTCTGGTTTAATTGGACTTTTTCGGGTTCTTTTAGATTCTCTTGGGCTTTTGGGGCCGGAAATTTTACCATCTGCTTTATATTCAAGTACTACTGCTAACATAATAATAATAATTACTATTATTATTATAGCAGGTGGTGTAGGGGTAGCGTGTCTGCCTGCCAATCGGCATTGGGTAGGTCGAGCGTGGGCATGAACCCTGCTCCGACCGGCCATCCTGACATAGGTTTTCCCTGCTTTTCGTCAGTCCCACCAACCGAATGCCGGGATAGAACCTTCTGTAAGGTCAGGGGTTTTCCACATTCTTGCGCTTCTCTCTCCAGGCCTGAGCCTAAGTTGCCTTAAAGGTCATAAATTCAAATTCAGTACATAAAGGAAAGCAGTAGCTCCGACATTTTTTTCGGTTTATACAAATTTAGGAAGAAAATTAAAAAAAATTTCCGGTAAAATAAAAATTTCCGTTATATTCAAGTTCCTGTTTTAAGACAAGTTCCATCTTTAGAAAAACGAGGAGGGAGAGCCAGAATCACACATTTTCCATCCTAGCTCCCCAAGATGGCGGAAAATAAGTAAATAATTCCCTCAAAAATGTTCTCAAACCAACTAATAGTATCTGATAGTGACAAGCCTCCAGGAAAATTCAAAGATATTCGCCTACCTCGGCAGATGTTAAAATACTGTCCAGGAGAGGTTTTTCTCTTAAAGAAACATTCGTGGTGTATGACAGTTTTAAGAAAGACGACCAATCAATTACCACACAATTTGTACCCTATCCTGCAAAAACAAAATATCCTGTTTGGGAGTAACAGGTGCTAAATATAAGAAATTTGGGCATATTGGGGAAGTCATCTCATCCAGATTTTTAACGTTAACGTTCATTTATCAAAAATATTATTCTGTTCTATAAATTCGACCATCTTAGAAACAGTTCAGAAAGTAAGATAATGAAAAAACGCATTACTCGGTTTTAAAACGTTTTTTCAAGTTGGCCCAACCCGAAAAAAAAACGTTACATTTTTTTCGGTCTGGGCCCACTGTGGCGAATCCTGAGATGCAGGACAAAAAGTTTTTAAGTGTAAGGGTGGTGCAAAATTCCGTTTACAATTCTTGGGAGAAGAATCTATACATAAAAACAACAAAAAAAAATGTTTGTGACAATTTGTTAAATTCGGCGTCATTTCTATTTATAAACTGTCGCAAATGGCGGCAAAACGACGTGTGACACCTCATTGCGGACAAAGGAAAGGTGCAACAGCAAGCGTTCCCAAACATTTTAGAGAAAGTAATGCCTGAATGACACAATGGCGGTAGGGAAGCGGCTCAAGGAATTTCTCAAAGGGAGGTACTGATGTGGACAGACTGACATGCGGAAAAGGGATGCAGAAGACGAGAAACGGTGGACCACGCATGTACGATACATAACCGGAACAACCGGGAGTGAGCAGTGGCGTTATCGAAGTGCCAAGGGGCTCTTGCCCCAACAGGAAACTTGTTCTCCGAAAGAAAAAAACAGTGTACTGGAGTACATTGGTAATGCGAGCAAGGTGTTACCCCACCATAACTCAGTCTACCCCACCCCTAGACAACCAATGTCAATGCCAATGAACTTTCGTGAGTTTTGCCAAAAGCGTTTGCGAGCGAGAGCCGTGAGAAAGTCTGTTCTAAGAGCCTATGCCGTGGGAAAGGATGGGGAAAGGTATCGGCCGGGGCCATATTGAATTTTATTTTAAGACTAAGTTGCATCTTTTGCCTGTGCCGTGGGAAAGGATGGGGAAAGGTATCTTTCAGGGCGATATTGAATTTTATTTTAAGACAAAGTTGCATCTTTGGCCTATGCCGTGGGAAAGGATGGGGAAAGGTAGCAGCCAAGGCCAGTTTAGTAAAGGACCCTTCCGGCATTCACCTGGCGGGACTACGAAAAACCTTGGGGAACCCCGGTGAGGATGGTCGGACTAGGAATTGCAGACCACCCGAATGCAATTCCATGCGCTCCAACAGCTACGGACCTGCAACAAAGATATATAATACATCCACACTCTTCGGAACACGCAACTAAACACTCTACTACTGAGGCGCACGGCTCCTTTGCATCCCGTTACGAATATTATGGTTCATACATAGTGTTTCGTAGCAATTGGTGTAAAACAGTGTTGCGACGTACTGTACTAAACTGTTGCGTGTTCTTCGGACCAGTTTATGATCCGAACTGCCAAACGCTATTTCGACAAAGCTTCGTGTTGCTGTCCGCGCGTGAGCTCCGCTAGGGGCGCTGGACGTAAGGTCAGGTGTGATGTATGAGATCTTGGTGATACGAGAGAGCGTAGCCCACTGTTGATTTGCCTGCCAGTGTTTCTTGTTCCAGTTTGGAATAATAGTCTTGGGTAAATGGTTGAATTGCACCAAGGAGTACAAGTGCTGTAGTTTAGTGTTCTAGTTAGTTGCTCGTGTGGAAACAACTGTACGGCTTTCCGTGTGTGACATACGGATGTAGTAGTAGAGTAGTGAACCTGCAAGGGGAAGTTCCGCGTTGTTGTTAGCAAATGTGAAACAAAACAATGGCTGATATGCATCTCATATATGACGAGGCCCATCAGAATAGCCCTGCAGTACGTCGTCCGTATCACGCACGGTTTCCAAATAGGCTGTTACCATCACACGTCTTCTTTCAACGCCTTGATGTGCGCCTGCGTGGAACAGGATCTCTGCTACCCAGTAGTGGGGACCGTGGAAGACCCCGAACTGTCCGCATTGTACAATTTGAGGAGGGCGTATTGGATGCAATAAGGGACTGCCCTAGCACCAGCACACGTGCCATTGCTCTCCCACGAAACACCCACCATACAAATGTACTTCGCGTTCTGCAGGAGGAGGACATGCACCCATTCAAATTGCAGCAAGGCGAACTACATCTTGCCTACGGACTCCCTTGCGTGTGGCATTTTGCCAATGGTATGTGCAACAAACGCATGCCAACCCGCAGTTCCCAACATTAGTTTTCTGGACAGATGAAGCAATGTTCACCAGGGATGGCGTGTTCAATGCGCACAACAGCCACGTCTAGGTTGTAGAAAATCCGTACGCCGTCGGTGTTCAACAGCATCAACATCGGTTCGCCCTGAACGTGTGATGTGGCATAGTAGGTAACCATTTGATAGGACCTTAACATGTTGCCCCATCGTTTGTGTGGTACGATGTATCATGTGTTTCTACGTGATGTGCTGCTGGAACTCTTAGAGAACGTACCACTGGAAACTCGACGTAACATGTGGTTTCAACATGGCGCCCCCGCAAATTCTGACCACGGAGCTAGGCCCGTTCTTGCCGATGTGTTTGGCGATCGTTGGATTGGCAGAGGTGGACCTGTACCGTGGCCTCGTCGATCCCCCGACCTGACACCGTTGGATTTCTTTCTGTGGGAAGAAATGAAACGATTGGTGTATTAGATCCCGGTTCTAACTGAGGAGGATCTCCTTGCTCGTATCATTGCAGCTGCAGGGGCAATCAGGGACTCGCCAGATGTGTTTGCTCGTACCAGAAACTCCTTACTTTGCCGATGTCAGCTCTGTATGGACGTCAATGGCGGCCAGTTTCAGCAACGTCTGTGAGGTGCGTACGTGCTCAAGACACAGTAGTAGTGTTTACGTATTTCTGGATTGAACTGTGGAGTGTTTGTTCATGGGGAATATCTTCCACCATGACACTGTTGTTCCTTGCTTCCCATGTCTGCTACTCCATTCGTATTTGTGGTTCGTCCATGCTCGGTAGTAGGCCTAATGACCAGCCTCGATTGTCCGTGGTTTAGAATCCTTGCGGCGTGACACTTTGAATCTGTAGTGCGCTGCACTGGGTCATAAGT
This sequence comes from Lepisma saccharinum, assembly GCA_022664845.1. NCBI lineage: Eukaryota > Metazoa > Arthropoda > Insecta > Zygentoma > Lepismatidae > Lepisma > Lepisma saccharinum. Next base: position 35,488 of record JAGDQP010010542.1, on the reverse strand, counting down.
TCGCTATTACGCCTTACTACTGTGCCGACTACTGTTTCCCTGTCACAGTGTGCGTTTTTCCAACGTTTTCCACCATTATTTATCCGAGACTTCCGCTGGTCCTTTGGTGTGTTCTCTGCGCATTCTGCACTTCGCACATGTGTTTACAGCATTCTTTTCTTCAGGTGCGACTTTCTCTGTTGTCCTTTTACATACCTCTGCTATGTTAATTCCTTCTTGCCCTACTGCTACTTTCTGCCAGTACGAACCGACATTACCACGATTCTCGCTCGCAAACGCTTTCGGCAAACCTCACGAGAGTTCATTGGCATTGGTTGTCTAGGGGTGGGGTAAACTGCGTTATGGTGGGGTAACACCTTGCTTCTATTTCCAATGCACTCCAGTACACTGTTTTTTTTTTTTTTTTTTTTTTTTTTTTTCGGAAAACAAGTTTCCTGTTGGGGCAAGTGCCCTTTCGGTATCGCCACTGCTCACTCCCGGTTGTTCCAGTTATGTATCGTACATGCGTGGTCCACCGTTTCTTCTCGTCTTCTGCATCCTTTTTCCGCATGTCAGTCTGTCCACATCAGTACTCCCCTTTGAGAAGTTCCTTGCGCCGCGTCTCTACCGCCCTGCTTCTGCCACCATTGTATCATTCAGGCATTACGTTCTCTAAAATGTTTGGGACCGCTTGCTGTTCCACCTTTCCTTTGTTCGCAATGAGGTGTCACACGTCGTTTTGCCGTCATTTGCGACAGCTTGTAAATAGAAATGACGCCGAATTTAACAAACTGTCACAAACTTTGTTTGTTTTCATGTGTAAATTCTTCTCCCAAGCGTTGTAAACGGAATTTTGCACCACCCTGTATATTCATTCACATGTTGATACTCGCTGAAGAAAGAATTATTAACCACTTCGTAGCACTTAAAATGTAAAAAAGTTCTCGAAACGTGATTTTGCATACCTTAAACTAAAGGAAAGATATGCTTACATAGTTATCTACTTTATAATTGCATTTATGGGATGCCCTGGTACCTAAGAAAATCAGCCCCGACCAATGAGCACACAAATCGGAAAAAAGAATTGGAGTACGAACCAGTCTTGGGTTGTCGCCTTCACATTTGCTAAATTGTATAAGGGCATACAGAAGATACATCCCACAAAGGATAGATGATCTAAAAGAGGTTTTTTAAACTTCACGAAAGTGTTCGTATTGGGAATCGAAGAAAGTGTTCGTATTGGGAATCGAATCTGGGACCGCTCGCAGAAAATTAATGCAAGCCATCACTGTGTTTCATTGAGTTAGTTCAGTTGTGTGCTTCCCTATTTTTTAACCCTCTCTTCTTAATCAACTTTCAGAGCGCAAAGGAACTCAAAGCTATAACCGTTAGATAACCAGTTCTTGTAATCTATGAGACACCGAAGGAACTTCAAATGGTATTTAGAGCATCTGTGTGTGACACTAGCTCTTATCATTGTGAGCAACTGCTGTGTAATTTCAAGCGCATCAAATGGCATTTAGAGCAACTCGTGTGTGGGACACAAGTTATTGCCGTCATTATGAGCAACCCATATTTGCAATAGGTGACAATATCTCTCCAAAATTAATTGACTGCAAGTGCCAATTTGTGGAACTTGAGACACACACGAGTTATTATGTACATTATGAGCACCCGTTGTGTGAAATTTACCAACTGCAAATACCATTTAAAGCACCTCAAGTGGAAATGTCAGTAGATCCATTGAGGAAGTGTGGATTCGAGTAGCGAAGACTCCGACAGAAGTTGGTAACTAGTGAGATTTTCACTTGTACATAAAAATCAAGATAAGGTTTACCTTCAAAGAATGTTTCGGCTTGACTGAGTTATAATGAAAATTAACTGTAGTGCGTGATCACAAGGCATTTTGAGAGGATAAATCGAAAGTAAAAGTTTACAGACAACGATGTTCATACGATCTCATACGTAGTACTTCATCACGTGTGAAATATATTTTTTCCCGAGTAACATTCTTACGTTCTTCCGACATGGCATAACTTAAGTGTAGTATATTTTTTTATGTCTGTGACTTAATTTTTTTAATAAAGCGATATAACTTCCAAATACAAATTTCTGATAAATTCAGGCCTAGGTCACTTAGTTAAACGATGTATTTTTATACGATCACACTATCCTGAAAATCAACTAGAGAAGCAGTTAGCCTGGGTTATACTACTCTGAGATTTTGCTCAAGGAGAGTCGAAGGCAAACCTGACGCATGAGTCAAGATGACAGTCACGGAAGCGAAGCCGTGACCACTCGCAGAAAATATCAAAGTGTCAGCCGGCAGAAAATACCTAAAAAGACATTAGGCTAGCCGCAAAACAAAAACTATTTCAACTGAGTAAGGACAACCGGCTTGTTTAAGCCTAAAATACATACTTCTGATGCCAAAAGGGGATATTGCCCCTATTACTAAATAAATGAGAAGGCCCCGCTTCCCCAAATTGACAAGCCTTCAGATATGCTACTAGGCCTCTAACTCACAGTGAACTTTTCTGCAGGTTACGGAAACTGGTGCCCCATGTATGTAACATCAATGATTTCGAGTGTCTTCCTAAGTACAAGGGGCTAATTATTACTAAATACCATTTCCAAATCATTTGTGGGGAGATACTAACACGTCTATTCAATTTAGAAGTAAAAATCAACTTACTTTTATTGTGACTACCTCTAAATTCCATAGGGGCTAACTCAGCCCATATTTATTTCCGTACAAAATTTCCTGAGTTCTAAGGTTACTGTACGTGCTATGCAAATTTCATGAAATTAGGCGATCCGTCATTCATAGTGACCATACCCTAAAACCTGTGTAATAAAATCATTTCAGTCACGAATTTGCACCCTGCTCTTGAAGTGAATTTCGTAACAGATTTAGTTTTAGTACATACCTATATTTCCTAATAACTACTACACACACATACTGTATACACACTTTATTAGATCTTTCGACGTTAAAATCTCTAAAAATAACTTTTTACTTTCTTTTTAAGACAAAAGCTCTTATTATCTCTGAAACCCGTCTCCATTTTTTGCTGGTATAGTTTACCCGCGTCTTTCAGCTAGTAGGAAAGGGTGCTCGGATTGTGCTCGAAAAGTAGCCAATGGGAAGACAGAACACAGAAAAACATTCTGACATCCAATCAGAATGTTTGCTTTTGACAGAATGAAAAATAACGCTTGTATATCAGTGTGTATCTCCAAGTCATGCGAAGGTATACACACGAAAATTAAAGAATTTTTATCGACTTTTACACTCGTGTGTAAGACTCAACCGGTTGTTAGGGACAACATTGGGAACCGCGTTCTTTTTCGCTCTAGGGTCTCTAGATGCGTAGATAATCACCCCCATGTTGTTAAGCAGAACGAGCACCCTGGAAAAAGTGCCACTTTTGTCGTTGAAGAGTTGGTGTGTATAACATATAACATTAGGGGTGTGGTATGTACCCTTGGGATTGAGGGTGTACCGACCATTAGCAGTATTGATAGTGATTGTGGGAGAAGTGATGAAAATGGAGCAGACCTTACATCTGGGTCTCTGGCATGTCTGGGAGCCGGTTTGGTGTGGTGGTAAGGAGGGATTCGTACGGACCAAGATGTTTCTAAGATTAGTATTTACACTACTCAAGTTCCCATCCTTGCCACACCAAGAAAGCGATTCCTTTCTCCCTTGCCCGCAGAGGACAACGCCTGAATTCCACCACCTCTGCTGCTGAAACTTACAACCAACGACTCCAGGAGGCTCTAGTCAACCGAGGCTACCCTTCTAACCTTGTAACCAAACAGATCCGCCGTGCATCCTCACACACTCAACCCACCGGCTCTAATCACCCAGTTCCATCGTAAACTAACCAAGGTCAAACAAATCCTACACTGTAATTTCCACATTCTCCAATCTGACCCAGACACAAAATCAATATTCCCACCAAACCTAGATTAGTTTTTCAACATCCACCTAATCTTAGAAACATCTTGGTCCGTACGAATCCCGGCGCACAGACATGCCAGAGACCCAGATGTAAGGTCTGCTCCATTTTCATCACTTCTCCCACAATCACTATCAATACTGCTAATGGTCGGTACACCCTCAATCCCAAGGGTACATGCCACACCCCTAATGTTATATACATCCTAACCTGCAAGTTCTGTGATGCCTTTTATGTGGGGGAAACAAGTTGTGCTCTTAACACTGGAATTAATAATCATCGTCAATTCTGTACCATCAACAAACCGGATGTCCCAGTTTTGATGCTTTGTACGCTACGTGTTGCCACTGTCTCTTCATACTTGTACTTTGTGAACACGTGAACTTCGCTCTCTTCCTCTCTACTTGAAAAAGTGTGAATATACGAAATGTAGTGACTTTTTTTTATGTGTACATGTGAATATGTGTGATCTAATGCAAAAGTAAGCTGTAAGTATTATCCTTTTTTCTCCTTCATTTGTCTTAAATTTACCTATATATATATATATATATATATATAGGTAAAAGTTAAAAATTAATCAGTTTGATTGAAGATTGGAGATGTTTTGGTTGTTCTTTTCTACTGACGATTTGTCTTTATGTTCATTGTAATTTACTGTGTCCTGCGATTGACTTTGACATCAATTTAGAGGTCAGAAAAAACATTTATCATTATTATAGTTTTGCGTGTTTTCTTTCATTCAGCTTCCTAATACTAATTCAATATTACGTTCACAGGTATGGACATTGTCACTTCCTGTGGTAGTTATTGTTCATGGTAATCAAGAGCCCCATGCGTGGGCTACAGTCACATGGGACAATGCATTTGCTGAGCCTGGAAGAGTACCTTTTGCTGTGCCAGAAAAGGTTCCATGGCATCAAGTTGCCGAAGCTTTAAATATTAAGTTCAAGGCAGCTACAGGACGTTCGTTAACGGAAGAAAATCTTAGGTTTTTGGGCGAAAAGGCTTTCAGGTAAATATTAATGTAGTTCGTCTTTTGAAATATTGTCTCGATTTTCAAGAAAACGTTTAGTATAGAAATAAATCTCAGGGTATTAATCATGGATAGATATGGATTTTTTAGCTATGCATTTAAGTTCTGTATACTTTTTTAATTTCATTGTTTAAAGTGTCTTCTTGTATGAAAAATTTCTAAAATGTCGATCTCAAACCATTGATTCAGTCGAACTGTCTCAATTACTTTTTTCAGAGGGTCATTTATATTAAGTTTGCGGGAGCCAGAGCTTAATGACCATTAAAATTAATCCGAGTCACACTTCTTCGGATGGCTTATGTTTTAGAAGAATGTTTTTATTTTGCTCTTCTTTGATATCTATCCAAGCACTCATTTCATTTAGGAGCAAATCCAATTTACGAATTTCTAACCCTGAGGAACATAAGCTGGTTCGTCACATTTTTACAGATTACGTCATAGCTATTACTTACTAACAGACCAAATCAACCTGAAGCAGACCGTCCTAACTGGGCTGTACATAGTAGACAGAGTAAAAATGAGATAACAGTTCAGTATTGCAAATATAGGCATAATCCATTTTAAATAATAGAGAGGATGTAGTTTTCACATGAAATATTTAGAAATCCTATTTGTTTACAGTTAAAAATGAAGATACGTTCCATAATTAATGTAGTGTGGTCACTGTTTTGATTGTAACTAGTTCTGCTTCCAACCTGAGTTTTCTCATTGTCATTCCAGGAATCCGCAGGTACAGGATTATAGTGGGTTGATGTTGAGCTGGTCTCAGTTTTGTAAAGAGCCTTTACCAGAAAGAAATTTTACATTTTGGGAATGGTTTTACGCTGTAATGAAACTTACACGAGAACACTTGAGAGGACCCTGGATGGATGGGTATGTATCAGTAATCGTTATGTATACTGATTCTGCTCTAACTGAATAATGCATATTATAGATAGAAGTGTAATAAAGAAGAAGACTAAACCGTGCATGGAGGCTATACGATAAGCTGTATTGACTTTTTAAAATTTTATAGTTTCAAATAAGAATACTTCGAGGGACTAGGTTGGCAATTTAGCGAATGTGTGTAGAAGTTACGAGAAATTATTTCTAATTCGTATTAGTTTTTAAGTTAGTAAGTTTAATTCATTGCACTTAATTAATATTCATTGAAGTGGTTCAAAGATTTGTCTTCTTACATTTACTCTGGAAGTGGATGGATAGAAAGTTGCCAAAATCAACTTCAGTGCATTACAGTTAACCATTAGCTCTGCACACACTTCCGCAGGTGTAATCCGCTGATATCCACGGGTGAACTGATTGAGACGTTCCTTACTTCGTGGGGTGGCAGCTGTGCAGCAAGATCGCTCGGAACGCCCCGATTCCCCTGTTCCTTACGCTATTGCCGAAATTCACCACCCACCGCTTCCCTGTGCAGTCTGGTGGTTCTTGCACACCAAACCGGTTATGAGGTAGTTGCTGGAAATTTCAGACTGTAGATGCGAACGGCATTTTCTGTCTTTCCTGGATGCAGCTGACGAAAATGCGTCACTATAGTTAGTATGTCTTAAGTGTGTGTGAAAATTCTTACAGTGGAACGCCGAACATCGTTTTTCCTAGTAAAAGAAAGCGTTCTCCGTTGTGGGATTGGATTGGTACACATATGAACCACAATTTTCTGTTAATTAAAAATATTGTATTGTAGTAACAGAGCAATTATACAAAACGTTGGGGGAAATAATTATGCTTTCTTCCATGAGGATAGATTATTTTTCTTATAGTTGTGTATTTACAGGTGTAGATGATTGGCCCGCTCTGTGCTCAGTATGAAGAGGATTCTTTAACTCTTCTTCTTGTATATATAGTCAAGATGGAGTAATATAATACTTCTGGCATAGAAAAGCAAATTCGACTTGGTATTTCTAATGCAGCTGAATCTACTCCCAGATAAAGGCTTGTATGAGAAACGGTGGTCTAAAAATCTATACTCCTTACCACGCACACTTGGAATCTAGGAGAAATTCTAATACCGTAACCCAATATTTTAATTCATAAGTTTCTTAGAACATCTGCGTTTAGTTCCTATAAACTTTTGAAGGATAAACTTTTTATGGTCGTCTTTTTTTTTTATGGCCTTTACGCATCTAAAATTGAGGCTGGGATAGGGGAGGGGAAAGGATTCGGGAAGGTGTCGACCAGGGCCTACGTTGAAGGTACGATCCCTGCATTTGCCTGGTGTGACAGGGAAAATCCTGGAAAAAACCTCAATCAGGGTGGTCGGCCGCTAGGATCTAACCCACGACCTACCGAATGCTACGCTAACGCTCTAGCTTTGAAAGGGACCATTCTATTTTTGACAATTCGATTTCAGAAAATGCTTTCTATCACCGGATTCAGTACCCAAGGAAACCGAGAAAAACAAGTTTGTAGCTGCAGACGGTAAACAGGGGCGGAGATAAAGGGGTCCAAAGTTTGGATATAGGACGCAGAAGTGACTATAAATACCACGTAATTTTGAAACGAGTGAAGGAATTGAGATCAAATCTAAGATATGAGTAACGTGTGTGAAGCTCTACTGAATAGGTGTGGTGTGCATCATATCGGCCATTTTAAAAGTCGCCATGTTGGATTTATCGAAAAGAAATAAACGGGAAGGAAGGCATGTGGCATATTATTTGAGGCTAGCTCTTTCGCAGAAATTCAAATATGAGGTTATTTGTTACCAACCTTTATTGCTTGAGAATATATGGACCCTGGAAGTTGTGAAAAAGCGAAATTAACGGTTTTGGCTTCTGTCATTTCAGAATATGTAACGTGAGCCAAGAACAAGAGCAAAGTAGTGCTGTGGGCACAGTGTTCGAATTATTGCTGTTGACAAGAAACTTTTATGTTGTTAAGGCAGTCGTGAAAGGTGCATAGGAACAACCGATATAAAACTTGAAGGTGTTCAACGTTCTCGAGTAATTAGTGCTAATTGTGCATTTACAACTTATCTGATGCACGCTTAATTGCATCTGTTGTGTACCTTAAAAATGAATGTGTGGTTGAGACAAACATGGGAACAACAGTGAGCACATTTGAAGAAAGATAAAGATAAACAATCAGAAGCCAAAACCGTTAATTTCGCTTTTTCACAACTTCTAGGGTCCATACCTTCTCACGCAATAAAGGTTGGTAACAAATAACCTCAATTTGAATTTCTGGGAAAGAGCTAGCCTCAAATAATATGCCACATGCCTTCCTTCCCGTTTATTTCTTTTCGATAAATCCAACGTGGCGACTTTTAAGATGGCCGATATGATGCGCACTACACCTATTCAGTAGAGCTTCACACACGTTACTCATACCTCAAATTTGATCTCAATTCCTTCACTCGTTTCAAAATTACATGGTGTTTATAGGCACTCTCTGCGTCCTATATTCGAACTTTGGACCCCTTTATCTCCGCCCCTGTTTACGATCTGCATCTACAAACTTGTTTTTCTCGGTTTCTTTGGGTACTGAATCCGGTGATAGCAAGCATTTTCTGAAATCGAATTGTCAAAAATTGAATGTTTCCTTGTTAGCTACGGCGGCTCGGTAAAAATGCACTTCGTTGTAGAAGTTTGGCACAGTTAGATAAAATGTTTGCGAAACTTTTGTCATGCCTGCATTTGAAGATTAAATTTATCTTTTGTTGTCACTTTCCAAAGTACGATTGATTTAATTGTTACTGACGTCCTAAGTAAGCCGGCGAGCTTCTCAGGACGGGGATCTACAGTTTTTGGTAGAGTTAACTCTGAGCCACTCCGTTCACTGGACCCAGGATGAATTGAACCTTGCCTGACTACGTGCACAGAAAGCGAGCGCGCCAACTTCTTGGACATCCCGAGATCTCCAAGGTACGAAACGTGCTATACGGTCAATTAACATCCCCTCCTACAGAAAGATTTCACAGATTACAAAGTTTGGAAAGAAGTTTCTATTTTTATTGCACCTTTAAGAGTTTTCATCATTATATAATCCCCTTACTTGTCCCAATATCTTTTCCTTCGGCTTTACGTTAAGATCTAGTTCTGTTAGCAGAACTACGTTAATGTTTAACGTACACAGGGTTCCCACTGACTTGGAGAACCTGGAGAAGTCAGGGTATTTATCTTAGAGGAAAAGGTCCTGGAAAGGGTTGGGAATTTCGTGAAAAAAAAACTTAAATATCTGGAAAAATAGGGATATATGAATTTTTGCTTCTCTGAAGTTTTTTTTAACCTTCAGTTTGCTACAGTAGACATTCCTTACATAATGTAATAGGACGTACGTGAAAGAGCTGGCGACTCTTGCAAGATGGGCCAGTGGTTTCAAATTTCCACTTTAACTTTTTTTTTAAGACCAGGACTTGCACTGACAAAATCCATGTAATGATTTCAGTATTTGTTTTTGGAAATCATACCAACTGTACCATTACAAAACAAAAATAAGTCGCCGCGGCTCAGGCGATAGCGCGTCTGACTACGAATCTGGTAGCCTGGTTCAAATCCTGGCTAGGACACTTGAGACTTTTTTCTCAGTGTTCCCAAGCGTGGCGCTCTGAAGTGCACTTGCAGACTCCTATCAAATTGAGTACCAATGTGTGTCCTTGGTACTCGTGGGCACCTTGGGAAGGTATAGGCGGTTAAGCGTGGGACTGACCGACCATACCACCTCACTTTGTACCGTAGGTCGAGTGAGCATCGCGTGAGTATCGCACAAGGGATAGCTTTTATTTTTTACCTGACAACAGCAGAAATTTAGTAATCAGATCAATAGTTTTTATACCGGTCCAGGAAGTCTCGTACCTACTTCTAGTAACCTTCGCACGTGCTTCCCCATTTGGTGTTTTCTCCGTCCCATCTAGTCATTTTCCCGCCTCCATAACCTGGCCACACTGTCACCCTACATCTGTTTACAATATTGCGTTTCCTTAACGCCAGTCCCGCACCTGTCCACTCCGTCCATTTTCTTTCCTACCAGTTTAAAAACAATTTTGCGAAACGTACTACTTTTTTGTTGTGTTTGTGTTGTTTTTGTACATCTCTCTCAAGAATCTACCAGGTCATTATCCTTTTTTTCTACCTGTTTCACCATTATACCTCTAACACAAAGAAAAGCCGGAAAGGCAATTTAAGGTAAATTAGAAGAAAGGGATATACTTACATCTCTTGTTCCATAGGCGAACATACACACTTAAACACTAATATGTAGAATACGTGCGATATTTCCGTATTAATACCGTAGACTTGCTGTAGAGTAGGAGAGACGCACACACGTGGATAGAACAAAAGACTAGGACGACAGTATCGGCACGTAGCGGACGGCGCATAGTTTGGAGAACAGTTGACTGCTGTATGGCGCGTGGAACAATTGACAACTGTACAGCGTGTAAGTTCGGGATACGATTGTGGAAGGAAAAGAGTTGAAAATGTAGAGAAAACGGGTTCTAGTTATTGAAGTCCAGGATACATTTTCGCGCTTAAACCATGAATAAAGGCACCCTCCCACAGACGGCGTGTTGAGGTGCTAGTCGTAGGGGGTAAAATGTGGATTATGGCAACCAGAAAATAGGTTAAAATTGGTGTTGTGGGACTCGGTGTGTAAGGAGACTGGGGAATCGGGTTTGTTGATAGTGCAAAATTGACGATGCTTGTTAATACGAAAATTCAGAGCACCACATTGTTTCCCCCACACAAAAAGCATCACAGAACTTGCAGTTTAGGATGTGTACTCCTAAACATTAGAAGTGTGGCATGAACCCTTGGGACTTAGGGTGTACTGGCCATGAGCAGTATTGATAGTAATTGTTCGAGAAATGATGAAAATGGAGCAGGTCTTACATTTGGGTCCCATGCATGCATGAGCGCCGGTTTGCGGTGGTGGCGAAGGATTCGTACGGACTAAGATATTTCTAAGATTAGGTGGATGCTGAAAAACTTATCTCGGTTTGATGGGGAATACTAATCGTGTGTTTGGGAGTGGAAATGAGAGTGTAGGATTTGTTTGACCGTGGTTAGTTTAGGATGGAACTGGGTGATTAGAGCCGGTGGGTTGCAGGTTTGAGTAGGTTGAATATGTGAGATTGAACGGCGAATCTGTTTTGTTTTCAAGGTTAGATGGGTAACCACGGTTGACTAGAACTTTCTTGAGGCGTTGGTTGTAAGTTTTAGTAGAAGCTCTAGTCAACCGTGTCTACCCACTTAACCTTGTAACCAAACACATTCTAATTACCCAGTTCCATCCTAAACTAATCAAGGTCAAACAAATCCTACACTCTTGTTTCCACATTCTCCAATCTGACCCAGACAGAAGATCAGTATTCCTCACCAAACCAAGATTAGTTTTTCAGCATCCACCTAATCTTAGAAATATCTTAGTGCGTACGAATCCTTCCTCGCCACCACCGCAAACCGGAGCACCAATTTTAACCTATCTTTTCTGGTTGCCATAATCCACATTTTTACCCACTACGACCAGCACCTCAACACGCCGTCTGCGGGAGGGTGCCTTTATTCATGGTTTAAGCGCGAAAAAGTATCCTGGACTTCAATAACTAACCCGTTTTCTCTACATTTTCAACTCTTTTCCTTCCACAATCGTATCCCGAACTTACACGCTGTACAGTTGTCAAATGTTCCACGCGCCATACAGCAGTCAACTGTTCTCCAAACGATGCGCCGTCCGCTACGTGCCGATATTGTCGTCCTAGTCTTTTGTTCTATCCACGTGTGCGCGTCTTTCCTCCTCTACAGCAAGTCTACGGTATTAATACGAAAATATCGCAAGTTCTCTACATAATAATGTTTAAGTGTGTATGTTCGCTTATCGAACAAGAGCTGTAAGTATATCCCTTCCTTCTTATCATAAACTTACCTTAAATTGCCATTCCGGCTTTCCTTTGTGTTAGTGATATAAATATAAAATGGTAATACAGGTAGAAAAAAGGATACATGGTAGTTTCTTGAGACAGGTATGCAGTAACTTCACAAACACAATAGAAAATCTGTACGTTTCGCAAAACGTTTTCAACTGTTAGGAAAGAAAATGGACAGGTGCGGGACTGGTGTTAAGGAAACGCCAATTGTCAACTGATCATATATAAGATGGTAAAAAAGGTAGAAGAACAAGGTGCTTACTGATTGTTAGAATACCAAGACAGGTGTGCAGAAACTTATCAAACACAAGAGAAAAGAGGTTACATTTCGGATAAGCGTTTTCTCGTGGGTAGGAGAAAAATTGGACAGAAACGGGACTTGTTAAGGATACGCCATTTTGCCGACTGTTAAGTGTGGCCAGATTATGGAGGTCGGAGAAAGCTCCGAATGGAGAAGAAAGTGCGAAGGTTACTAGAAGCAGGTAAGGGGCTTCCTGAAGGAATAAAAGGGTACAGAATGAGAGGGGATGGGAAATAAAGATGAAGGGGAGAACAAAGGAACAATATAGATAATATAATAAAAGAGCAACTAGAGACGGAACAAAGAAGAGAAAGGAAGAAGAAGAAGACATTGCGCTGCAGGGAGTTATAGGCAGTTGAGGCCGGGTTCATGGTTGGCGGAAAGGATAGAGATGTGCGTCTACTCCCTTCTCTTTCTAACTAACTTTGGCAGGTGAGTCAGGATTCTGACTCGAAAGCTTTCGTCAAAGGTGCAGCCGTGAATAGGAATTGTGTTCAGGTATGGGGAGGTGTGGAAGCTGAGATTTGTAGGAGTAGCGATGGTAGTTGATTTGGAATGACAGGAGTTTTGGGTTTCGCCAACGTAAAAGGCGGAACATAGGTTACAGAGTAGGAGATAAACGAGGTTGGAAGATACGTAACTTTCCAGAGTGGCGGAAAGAGTGCGTCTTGTGAGTGACAGGATGTACAAAGGAAAGACTGGGATCAAAAATAGGACAGATTTTGCAGCGGGGTCTATTGCACGTGCCAGGTTTTGGGGAGTGGGGGCGGAATTGGTCCAGTTCTGGTGAGAATCATGTTGAGATTCGGAGGTGTGCGGTAGACAATTTTTGGGCACGACGGGAAAGCTCTTTCAGTTTCAGGTGACGCAGTGAGTATGGGGTTTGCCAGTTTTAGGAGTTTTTAGAGGGTGGTACTGGGTGAGAAGGTTGGAAGCGGATGAAGCTACGCGTGGCGGTCGGTTGGAGTTGGGATGATTACGGGCACGGTCCAGTTGTTTACGGATGAGGTGTTTGGGATATCCACGGTCAGTGAGACCTGAGGAGAGGATACTGAAATAGTTTTGGAGCAGATGCGGGAGCCCCGGACGGCAAGAGCGTATGGAAGAGAGCGTTTGGTATGGTATGGATGGGAGCTGTTGCAATTGAGATACTATGTTTATCGCTGATTATTTCGTTGTTCAACGTGTATTTATTTCAAAATTATTTGCCGTAATTTCCTGTTTACGGGGGGACGTAGCAAATAGAAGTGCATTCACTGAATGGACGACAACAGAAAAGCACTATTTGTACACATTTTACACACTTGGATTTACTTACTTTCTTTCTCCCTGAGGAAACAATACTGAAGCATTCCTAAAATACTTAACTACTAAGATGAGGAAGGGAGGACTTGCTGCTTTAAAACATTGAAATGAGAAAGGACATTTTACTATTTTATTACAAAATGAACGGTGTTCATAACTATTAACATATCCATTTGTCGACCGGAATTTAGAGTGAATTGAGCAATTTTGTTTATGTGTATACTTTGTAATCAAGCCCTGTATTTCACATACCTTATCTTGTAATCACTTGAGAAGTCTCCTTCTTCCGAAATCCTGTAGAGAAGAAATGTTCCTTTATACTGTCAAGAACTCCCACACATTCATCTTCTAGTCTTTCGATTGAGCACAAATATACTAAAGTTCGTAATGGTGGTATAGTTCATTGATGATACTAGACTGATCTGATTACGAAGTAGTAACACACACTAAATAAATTTAGACTAAGTTTTCTTTCAACGCACACAAGTAACGAGTAAAACTAACTGTACGACTTTGATGTTAACGGCTTGATGGAAAACCCAAGACTGGCCTCTCGATACTAAGTTCTATTTGGTTTTATTGATTTCTAATTTTCGTGTCCTTCTCAGGATGGGCTGTAGGCTTGATGGTCTCTAGAGCTCTTTCTTAATGTGATTCTGAAAATCTTTAAGTTCTCATAGATGACAGGAAGGGTAATTTCAAAACAAGGAGAGTTTGGGACCGGATTTGGGGAGAGGTCTTTGGTGGAGGAGGAATGGGAAGGACTGAGAAATATTTTTATTTGTGTCCTGGTAGTCACGTCCTGGAAATACTTTCGTGCCTAATTATTAGTTAAGGGCTATTCACATTCTCTGAATTTTTTTTTTAAAAAAAGAACTTGTTTGTTTTTAGAGAGTTGCATATGCAAGAGTAGTTGTTCTTGGCAGAGATTTTGCAGTATTTAGCAATTTATTAATTATAGTTTTAATGCCAAGTGATACATAACGCATGAATTTTATTAAGTCGTTTTGAAATGAAAAATCGACTGGATTTCAGAAAAAATTGGCCAGATGAATCTCGAAACCTTGAACTGTGATATGAATAAGTTTATGGAGTTTCAGATTAAGAAAGCGGTTTTTTAGAACATTTTAATTGTTGGAAAGCACGATGATTGAGTGGACGTGCGAAACAAGGAAGTATAATGAAATCACTATCCCACATGGCAGCATATAAAAATATTGTAACTTGTTACCTATAATTTCAATCTCTGAATTTTGCTCTTTTATTCGGTGTGAATATGTTTGTGATGAAACTAATACCATAATTTTAAACGATAAACAGTTTTAAACTTCTCTAGAACTTGTGACAGCTAGCGATAATTTCTGTTTTGCGGAAAAGTTTATGGTCAAGAAGCAGTCGTTCTCTGCCACTACTCCTAACAGTAATAAATCTTTCCTCCGTCAGCTTGGGGCGTTATAGTCTGAACAGTTAGTACTCGCGGAAGATTCTCCTCTTTTCCTCAGAAAGGAGTGGGGTTGGGAAGATAGCTTTCACGTCTGCAAAAGAAAAAGAAAGAAGGTAAGTTGAACCATTTGTATAGTCAAGAGCAGTTCGTTCGAGAACAGGTTCAGTTGTTTTTCTTACTGCATCTCACATACCTCTTATGAAGTCAAAGGTATGGAATTCCTTTGTTACAATCCCCTTCAGTTTTCCTCTATTTCTGTTGAGTGATAACTCAAGCTCTGTTGTGCCTACCTTGAAGCTGTTTCTATAATTCTATTGCCAGAAAATCCTTATCTTCAAAATCCTCAAGGCAAATATTCATCTACATGATGATTCCCATTTCAATATTTCAGTCAGGCCTTCAGCAATATATACTGTGTATCCAGTTTAAATTGTCACGATGCCTGAATATTTCCTCTTGAAGTTACGCACTTGCATCATGCAATGCCTGCATGATTAAAATATATTCTTCCCAAACTTGATCCATATAAATTTAAGAGCGATACACACTGGCAGACGTGTGTTCCTAAAAGGCCATCGTCTGTGTGGCCTAGCTGATAGACACAACCGTCTCTGAAGTTCCTAGAAGCCCTTGTAATTGCCTTCTCATCTTCATAATAATTTCAGTTCTTTAACTAGATAGCAGACAGGCACGTATTTAGGGGGTGGATCTGGGGGGTCTGGACCCCCCAAAAACTCAGGGTTGTATGGAAAATAGTATAACTTCAGGCGTAATTATAAAAAGGTAAAGCTATCCCCTGTGCGATACGCACGCGTCGGGAACGGTGCATGGGGGATGTGGAGGTAGCGCTCCACATTTTCTTGACCTACGGTACGAAGTGAGTACCAAGGATACTGGTACTCAATTTGATAGGAGGCTGAGTGCACCTCAGAGCGCCAGGCATGGGAACACTGAGAGAAAAGTCTCCAGTGTCCTGGCCGGGATTTGAACCCGGGCCGCCCGATTCGTAGTCTGACGCGCTACCGTCTGAGCCACGGCGACTCATTCAAGCGTAATTATACATATGTAATATACATTTCATGCCTGGACCTTGGACCCCCCGGAAGCCCTAGGACCCCTCCCAAAAACAAGTTCTGGATACGTGCCTGATAGCAGACGTTAAACTAATTGTATAATACACATGGCAAATTTACATAACAAGCAAATGAAAACAACAAATCTACTAACAACAATTTTTTTCATTTGTCAGCAATTTCTGAATCACAAATTTTGGTAGGGAAGATTCCTATGCACGGGGAGGGGGGGGGCATTGGAAAGTGTCCGGGATGGTTCGTTCAAAGCAGGCCCTGGTTGACTTCCATCCATTATCTCGCTCTGAGCCAAAGTTGCCTAATCAAAATCAAAATGTAGATTGTGCTATGATAGAAAACTTAGTAAAGTTTAGAATATGGAATTTGAATTTTTATTTATAGCCTTCAGGCATCTAAGGCTCAGGCCAGGATAGGGGAGCGAAAGGATTCCGGAAGGTGTCGGCAAGGGTCTATGTTGAATGTCCCATCCCGGCATTTGCCTGGTGTGACAAAAAACCTTAGAAAACCTCAGTCAGGATGGTCGGCCGCTCGGATCGAACCCACGACCTCCCTCCTGAATGCTACATCAACGCTTTACCACTGAGCAATGGCGGTTCGGTTAGGATATGAAAAGTCTAGACATTTTCTCTCAATATCGATTCAAGAAATTCTAAATAAAAATATGAAGACGAAATGGAAGAAATGTATTTTTTTTTTTAAATTATGCTATAATATTAATAAGTTCGACCTGTACATTTACATGACCCGTACAATTTATTTAAATAAAATCTAGCGTCACGTGTTTCTAACATCGGGCCGTGAAAGTTTGATTTTAGTTTAAAAAGATAAACTGTACAATTAATATTTTTTTTTATTATTTAGGTAACCCAAGTGCCCCTGGGTACTTTGTCCCAAAAACTACAGCAGTAAGAAACAAAATATCACATTTATGTATAAGGCGTGGAACGGAACGGATTTTTTCTGAGGCATGTGGTATTGGAACGGTGCCCACCCAGCATCGTGATTCAGTTGGGGAGGTACTATGAATAAAAAATAGTGGCTATCGCATTGAGAGCGTAGGCTCTCCTTTCCCAACCCGTCTGGTCAGCGTGGGAGCAGTGGTCCAATCTCCCCTCCGGGGAGAGCCCTCATCCAGTAGTGGATCGAATATGGCTGTGATTTATTTTTATTACATATATATACACAGAAGGTATCAGCCAGCATCAAAAAGCAGAAAACACAAAAGTCAGATCAACATTTGATTAAATAATTATTGGCCATAACTCCACTAATACAAAACTTGAACAAATGTGGGGAAAAGAAAAAGAAATTCAAGACTGCAAATTCTTGTTTACCACAACTTTTCATAATATTAATTACGTTATATATTCTAATAGCCAGGTTTGCATTGAAGTGGTTTAGTCCACGCTTTTTAAGTTTATTTCAGGGTTCATACACTACCTGGAAAATCTGGAAATCTCAGGGAAATTGATTTTGGAAGAAAAAATCCTGGATAATTCAGGGAAATCGATCATGTCTAGTAAAAAACCTGGAAATATCAGGGAAATTGAGCCTTCCAAATATTCCAGTTAGGGATATATGTGTATAATACTATAAATATTATCAGGAAAAGAAAAACTTGAGAGTAAATATTTTTGTTCATATTCAGTTAAGTTTACAATTTGTGGGTTTTTGGAGGGATTGTTTGTCCCCTGTTGGGAAGATGATTAGGGTACCCTTCTGTTGTTTTCTTTCTCTTTCTACTCTGTCTTTTGTCTGATATTTCTTATTTATATAACCACAATTCCTGGCTCCATAAAGTTTTGCAGGACTTGTAGAATGAAGTTTCGAAGGACTTGAGAGGAGCGGGGGAGAGTATTTTGGAAAAATGTTCCAATGTA
>JAGDQP010010541.1:30493-55501 GCA_022664845.1 Lepisma saccharinum | reverse complement strand
TTTTTTTTTTTTTTGTCCCCACGTGTATATTTATAAATAAAATCTCTCACGGTATACGCACGTAGAAGCTGATCGTTATATTGTCTTTTGTAGATATACCAATCCTACTTGGATATTTGGACACCCCATGCTGTTTCAAGGTGGATAGTAACTGTAGTCCTTATAGCTGCATTTGCACTTCGCATATTACTCCAGCAGGTATGCTACTGGGAAGAACTATTGATATGTGGTAATTTTGTCCGAAGACAATTTCATAAGTTGGAGTCTTCAAGTGTAATTATATTTGTGCTTTTTGGTTTGCTGGGTAATTATTGACTTTCCTTATTATTCAGCCATTCGGGCCTTTTTTTTTGTGTGTGTGTATGTGTGTATTAGTGTTATATTTAGAGCTTCCCTCCTTTGTTCAATGGCAATAATGGTTATCAATCGTTTTGTCTGTCTGCCCACTTCATACGTTTTACAAGCAGAATTTTAGTAAATATTACGGTAGTAGAAGAGAGCATTTAACGGACGACATTATCAATTTTGCTTATATTCCACAAGCAAAATTAGAATAGGGGAAAAAAAGTAAGTTCTTTTCTTCTAGCTTGCGTTGCAGATACTTGACTCTTTAGGTGAATGATTTGTAGATGACAGTAAAAACGCTGGGATTCAAATAAACATATTGGCCGATAAATAGAGCACGTCTAAACACATACTGCAATGCCCATATTTACAGTTCGCATGCTTGTAATTTTAAAGTATTCGGTACTAGAAAAATTCACTGTATCGCACAGACGACCGAAGTTGTCTCGAAGTTTTCAAAGCTTTTTAAAATTCTGTCTATAGTTTTCTAAGTATTTTCAAGCACACATCATGTTCTTGATCAGAAACGCACCAAAAATATTAAATAAACGTGTATATGGAAAGAACGATTGAAAGAAAAATGTAACAAAAATAAGTGCAATAAGAAATATATAATAATAATAATAATAAATCACAGCTATATTCAATCCACTAGTGGATGAGGCCTCTCCCCGAAGGGAGGAGTTGGTCTACTGCTCCCACGCTGACCAGACGGGTTGGGAGAGAAGAGCCGAAGCTCTCACTGTGTTCGCCACTGTCTTTTATTCACAGCAGCTCCCCACTTGTCCTCACGATGCTGGGTCAACACCGAAATATTTGAGCCCCCATCGGGAATCGAACCCGGGACCGCTCGCACTGAAGTCGAGCGCGCTACCGACTAGGCTACGCACCTTTATATATAAGATACCTCCTTTCTCCTCTTCTCCCCTCCCCTCTCTCTCCTATATATATACTGAAAATAGAACTAAATATGTGGTAGCGAGTTTCTGTCTTCCATCTGTTTTGTGTTGCTAGCTCATATATACGAACCGGTGAATATGTGAACGTTGGTGAATTACTAAAATGAAAGATCCGACAGTGACGTAATATTGTTCACTCAACAGAAATGTTTTCTGTGTACATTATAATATGAAATTTTATGTACTACGTAAATAAATCTACAAGCGGTCATAGATCTATAAAATTAGTAAAGAGAGAGATTCGGACTGTGTGTTTGTGTTTCCTTAGCAAGTGTAGGAAAGAAGACTATGTACGATTTGTGTAAATTACCCTTGCCCGTTTTTAATTTCGGACATTTGGAAGTGATGCATAAATGATAGATTTACACGGCTGTTGTCAATTTTTCTGTTTTAATTTCAACATTTACCATACACAAGGTTATTTTTGAAAAAAAAAAAAAAAGATAATAACATCTACTCTATCGCACTGCTCGATTGCAGAAGATTCCTCAACTAAAAATCTCCGCCTGTAGCGGAGTGCCTGGCCTCGTAACCATTTAGGAGCTGGGAGAGTGTCGAGGCGAGAGGAGCCTTCCATATACACAGAGAATTGGCCGTGCCATGGTGGTGTAATGGACAGCATACACAACCGGCTTCTGGGAGATCCGGGTTCGAGCTCCGGTTACGGCGACTGTCTATTTTTCTGTGTTGATGTAAACTGAAAATCCTGTTTCAGGTGTCGCGAAACAGTTACGCAACGATCAGCATCAAATACGTCATAAGTTCAAAACAAATATTGATCTATCAGTCATGGAAAAGTGTTATATTATTTCCGAATGTCCGAAATTAAATACGGACACCGGTACACAAGTCGTAGTCGTCTCATTTCCTAGATTTGCTCAGTAAACTAACACAGTGCCCAACTCTGTCATATTTGCTAATTATATTTATCACTGGTAAACAAATTACAATTTAAACTCAATTGTTAGGTTAATTGAAGATTTATTTACATACGGTCAGCTCCAAATCGTAACGTCCTTGCTATCATATTTCAGATCTCGATTGCACCCACCCCTTTCGGCATGCCAATGTAATGCGATACCAATACTTTCAGACTCAAAACCGATCGTGCAGAGAAAGCTGTTGAACATTTTGCGTTGTCAGCTCAGAATAAAAAAGAAGTTAGACATTATCATAGGTTTCTTGTTTTTAGGAAATATTTTGTTACATTACAGTAAGAATTGAACAGTATTAGCAGTAAATGTATCTCTTATCTTTCGTCCTCAGAATTAACCATAAAATAGCCCAGAGGATACTCGTAATTATGTCAAATTTCTATCAATGAAAAGAACTTCAAAAAATTATTATTAATTAAAATCTAAGCACTGTGTCACATCATAAGCAGAAATTAATTCTTGTAATACAGCTACGAGAGCATAAAATTAGAAAGGAAAAAGAAATTGCAAATGAAGGTTTTCTAATGGAAAATTAAAACTACTTTCTTCTACTTGAAAACAGGCATTTTAAAATAAACAGAAGCCATAAAAAAAATTCTGGCTTGAATTTGAATTTTATTTATACCCATTACGCATTTCAGTCTCAGGCGGAATTTTTCTTATGCTTTCGAACTGGTCTTGTTTTAGATTATCAATTCTATTTGAACAATAATTTATTGACCTTTTAATTGACAACAATACTGAGCAGCGTGGAATCACTATAACGTGCTCGCTTCGTAATCGGATCACATTCCATGTATTGTCCGTGTAGCCAAGGACGAAAATATTTTGACATTATGACAACACAACATAAGAACGCACACCAAAGAGTCAATTAAAGTTCTTTAGAGTATGCCGAAAATAATATGCCCAAGCAAAAGGACAGGAATCCTCACACCAAGACTTATTTCTATAGGTTTTCAGATCATAATACAGTACTTTCATGAAAATAAAACATCTGAATGCGGTGCAAAAATGTCGAGCCTGCCACCCTGATTTTCGTTCAAAGCTGTACCAGGTTGACAACTGTCAAACACCGGGAAACAGCCCTGGAGCCAAACTACATAATATTATAGTGAGTGGCAAGGAGAAGGAGCAGGTGTCATGTAGATATTTTTATCTGATGTGAGGGTCGTCTTGTTATGCTTCCATCTATACATAACATTATCATGTACAAAGTGTACATTTCTGTTGAGCAAACAATGCTGGGTCACTGTTGATATTTTTTCACCGATGTTCGTATATACGACCTGACAACACTAAGACAGTTGAAAACAGCAATTCTCTACCATATATACATTTAATTTTCAGTTTTACTTTTTTTCTTACTGCACTTATTTCTATTGCTTTTTTCTCTCACTTTCTATATACATAGTTATTTTATATTCATTGCTGCATCCCTGATGAAAGCACAACGACGCATGCTTGAAAATATTTGGACAACTACAGACAGTGTAAGCATCATACATTCTACTGCTATGTTGGTGTAAAGTTACATATTTGATAATCATCTTTTGTTTGAGTGTCCTTTCGCAATGGATCAGAATCAAAACATTTCAAATTAAATGGTAATTTACGTATGGTTAGCTGCCTCGTTGTTTTAAATTAGTTTAGCGTCTTGCGCAAAAATTAGTTTGAGTGAATCTCAAGTACACTGCCATCACCTGAAGAATGCGTTGTTACCTTGCCATTCTTCCAGTACTTTATCCCAGTAATGAT
This sequence comes from Lepisma saccharinum, assembly GCA_022664845.1. Classification (NCBI taxonomy): domain Eukaryota; kingdom Metazoa; phylum Arthropoda; class Insecta; order Zygentoma; family Lepismatidae; genus Lepisma; species Lepisma saccharinum. The sequence goes on along the minus strand of JAGDQP010010541.1, from coordinate 51,504 downwards.
CCCGTCAACCAACCGTGTGGGGAATCAATATTGATAGAATTATTTTCTTGTATCCTGCGTGAAAAAGTAAGGGATTCTGTCAATGTGATTGGTTAAAAAAAAAAAAAAAAAAAAAAAAAATCATCCTTCAATCAGAGCTCGAGAACATTTCCAGTGTAAGTTATTACGTTTTGTTAATTCAGTGCAAAAGCTTAGATTGGAACTAAAATTTTGTGGACGACTATAGTTCATCATCACTTAAATTTAAACAGAAACTGGTTCTTAATTATTTCTGGTAAGTAGTTGAACATACGCTGTTGTACACTGATATAAATAAGTTGATATTTTGAAACGTAGAGTCGCACAATAACGCAGTTAGTACTTTCCATTGCATTTTTTTTTTTAAATGTGTGGTGAAACTTGGCCTCTATATTTATTTCACTGCTTCCATGTATCAAACTCCTATTGTGCAGGGTTAAAGAATGTGGCGCGTAATTCCGTAGCTGTGTATTAAGACAGCAGACTAAGGGCGCATCTTCTCTGTTTTAAGTGAAAATACTTTCACTTCCTATTTCTGTGCGGAACTCAGTTTGTTACTAGATAAAACAGGAAAATTGTTCAGAATGCTTTTACATTCGTATTTTTGTAAAGAAGATCTAAGGTCTGAGTGGTGGAGGTATTCTTAGATATGCGACGTCTTGCTTCAAAATGACGTCCCTTATATAAGATTATTGTGTGAAGGAGTCATATGCTCTCTTTCTATGCATACGTAAGTCGCCTTTCTTTCTTCCAAGCTTTTCGCGTTTTGGTGTATTTTTTTTAAGGACAAAACAAGAATTTGGAGTAAAAAGGGTAGTATGGTCTTTTCCTTTTATTGACTCTTTTATTTGCTTTCATCCTCTTTGATATTACGCATAGCAAATATCAATCGTTTACATATAATTACCAAAGGTGAGAGAATAGTATTGTTTGATTGGATTTTCAGAAGAAAACAGTGGGTCAAGTGGTGAAGCAAAGAACAATATTATTATTTTTCTAGCTGAGGTAAAAGTTTCATCTTTGTTTCATCATCAAAGGAATAGTCTTGAGGGGAAATAGTTTAAGAAGAGATGTGAGAAGTGTTTCTTTTGTTGCCTTTGTTTTAATCTGAGTGAACGTTATAAATACAGTACACTCGTGATTATCCGAGGTAATTGGGACCGAGACTACCTCGGATATGAAAAAGCTCTTGATAATATGGAGATCTGGGATTAACGGGTTTCAAACTTGACGATAACTAGCGGCATTAATGTAAAATCCGTGCTTATTTAATAAGCATATTTCAAAACAATACATATGTAATTATTCTAGCGGGATAAACAAAGATTTTGTAAATTATTTTTTGTTACAAAAGTATTTTATCGCTTTCTACATGAGGTCAGTAAGCCCGAAGTTCCGCGAAGGTGTACTAGATCGATCGCGCGCATCGGCTCGGTTAACCACGAGTCTACTGTACGTTGAAATGTTTAAAAATAATTTTATTTCTGTATCTTAAATAATTTTAGTTGTGCAGTTAAAAATCGCAGAGTTACTTGAGATTAATGTTGGATATGTTTCTTTCAGGGGTGGTATATCGTTACGTATGCTCTTGGCATCTACCATCTAAATCTGTTTATAGCATTTTTATCACCTAAAATAGATCCGGCATTAGCAGATTATGAAGGTAAGGAGTTTAGATTCTCAAACTATATGGGTACTGTTTTAAGTTATATACAGTTGTAAACAAAAAGAGTACATCTGTGTGCTATGCAAGGACATGTCGATAGTTTTCTAAAATGGTGATTGATTTACAGTAAATGTTCTGCGTATACAACAGGTACCTGGAAAACCTGGGAAAGTCAGGGGATTTAGTTATTAATTGTGCAAAAATCAATAACGTTATTATTTTTACTTCTCTGCTTTTGACCATGCAAAGCGTTGTGAGTATACTTTTGTTTTACGACTAAACTCCCTAGCATGAAGGACTCGAAGAACTTAAGGGGACTAGCTGAATTTGGTTGTACCAGTCCTATGTTTTGTGAACTTATGGACAATTTTGTTTATGTGTTTCCGAATAAATAGATAAATGTTTAAAAAAAATACACATAAAGGCAGATGGTGGATGTTGTGGTAGGTCTTTTTTCTTCTTCTTTTTTTTATACAACTTTTAGCTAACAAAGATTTCCTAATCTTAGAAGCTAAAATGTGCTCTACAGACCTGGAAAAGTCAGGGAAAATGAAAATAGAAAATCCCTGGTAACCCTGTAACAATTATTGTTCTTAAGATCTCTGATAATTCAGAGGGTGGTTTGCTTATCATCCCTTAGTATATTTGTTGTGTAGTATTAGTATTGGAGGTTTTTAATTATTTTGTTAAGTACTGTGATTGTTAGCAATGTTTGAGTATGGCACAGGCTGGGAAAAGAATTCTATTTCAAAGCAAATTTTGTATGAACTTAACTGTTTCTGGATTTTCTATAAATTTTACAAATGGGATCCATTCTAATGTATGTAAATTCTAACTTAATGGCCATATGTATTAGCAAGAAATATAAGCAGAAAAATACCAAAATGGTAGGAGATATAAATAAATACAGGGGTTCCACCAACGGGCAAAACCTGGAAGTCAGGGATTTTATTTTCCAGGATGGTACCTGGAAAAGTCATGGAGTTTATTTTCAGAAAGAAGTTTTTATTGCCAAGCCAGATTTATTCATATTTTAGAAACCATGTTTCGATTTTTTAAAAAAAGTACTGTTTTGTCTGAAGTTGTATACTTGTATATCATCATTATATGCAGTGAAAGAGTGAAAGGTTGGAGGGTATGTGCTTCCTGCAGGAAGGGATGAGGGAGCATGCCCTGTATAATATGATGTAATAATTGAGGCATTAGTTGTACGTTCTCAAAGACTCAAAGGCATGCCTGACAATATTTGAACGATAAAACGATGTCTATGTTTTATTCTAATAGTTAAATTACTATGAAACAGCATGTTGCATAACTTTTGGGACACTCGATGTATTTTCAGGGTGGCGACTGGTCAGGGTGAACCTGGAAACCTGGAATTGTCAGGAAATTTTTTACGGGTCAGGGAAGTTAGGGAAGTGCCACGAAATTTATTTATAAGACCTGGAAATTAAGACGAGGTTGCAGTCGGAAAAAGAAAAAATCTTCCGCGAAAATCAATCCCACTGGTTGTACCCTCAAATGCTTGTCGCCAAGATAGATACAACTGTAAGGTAGGCACATAACATCACGGACCACAAGCCAGTTGGAGCGTAACGTGGAAGTAGCCGTCTGCCATCTCGCGCGTGAATCGCCAGCATACACATCAAACGACAATATTCTCGTGCGCCACAGGTCTTTTGTTGGGTTCTGACAACGTGATGTTGAGTGAGTTAAATTAGTGGCCGTGCCCCTGGTTACTGTGTCTCCTGTTACAATCATAAGGGTCATTTTGCTTTGCGCAAAAGGGCGGAAGCTAGGTTTAGGAATTGGAAACAGCCGACCGCTGCATCATCCATTTACAACCGAAAACGACGACGTTTTTGTACCTAGCTGCTGTTTGTTACAGGTTTTGATTACAATAAGCATGTATAGTTGTATACCTGAAAAATGTAGTAGGCTATTCATATGATATATAACGATGCAGTTGTAATATGAAATATTTTCGTAAATCTTAGTTTTTCTCTTCGCCTCCAATGGTTCGGTAAACTACAAGTTATGTATATTATTATTGTGCTTACATATATGTCGTTATCCTTCGCTGAGTGTATCGTCATTCACGTATCCTTTCGAGCTTTTCAGACTATTTATTAGTAAACGGTAATTTCGTACATTACGGCCATTCGAACTTTGCAAGCACAGTCAGCTTAACTCTTACAGCTTGTGGTCGTCAGCTGGTGAAGATAATCGATTAAATCACGTAGTATGTACAAGGGCCATTATATGGGGGTGCACTGGCATCATAGGTCTAGAAGAATCGCGATAAAATACCTTCTACGATTGTGTATGGTTTGGCGCCTTATTTCAAACGCGATCTTCTTAAGGTGCTGCATGATTGTGATATTATTGTTGTTGGGTTTGATGAGTCTGAATAAGGTCTCTCAAAAGCAGCAAATGGATATTAATGTCGGGTACTGGGACCAGAAGTTAGGTTTGGTGTAGACCCGCTTTCTAACATCTGAATTCTTGGGCTACACAACTGCAGTGGACTAACATTCTGCATTTGAAAAAGGCCTTGAAGGTATCAGTATGCACAAGATACTTCAAGTGTCAATAGATGGACGAAATGGTAAAATTATAAATTCATTAGTGAACTGATGGGCTACCTCAAAAAGAGTGAGAATTGTCCAATTATTTTGGATATTGGAAGCTGTGTCTTACACGCTGTAAATTGTTCGTTCAAGGCTGGAATTTTAACAAACTGCAATATAATAACGTTTTTGCGTTCTTTGTACAATATGTTTCTGAATGATCCTGCAAGGCGGGCGGAATATATAAGAAATTGCATGTCGACCAAATTTCCGTTGAAATTCTGTGCCATTCGTTGACGTTGCGGACAGAGCTATTGATATCTTGCCTCATGTGATATCTTACGTAAATGGTGTGAATAGGTATAAGACTGCACCTTGTATTTCAAGCGTCAGATATGTTCAAGAAGCTGTACAAGACAAGTTATTACCGAGCCGCCGTAGCTCAGTGGTAGAGCGTTGGCGTAGCATTCGGGAGGTCGTGGGTTCGATCCCAGCTGCTTGCCATCCTGACTGCGGTTTTTCCGGTTTTTTTTTTGTCACACCAGGCAAATGCCGGGATGGCATCTTCGGCATTGACCCTGACCGACACCTTCCCGAATTCTTTCCTCTCCCCTATCCCGAACTGAGTCTTAGATGCCTAAAAAAGACCATAAATAAAATTCAGAAAACAAATTATTGCTCGCAAAACTTGCGTTTTTCAGGTCGTCAATAAAGAGGAACCTTTTCTTACGGAATTTCAGAAGGATATTCTTGTTCCATTTTTATACAATGCTCTGAATACACTGTTGCAAAATGTTAAGCGCAATGTTGTGAAGGAACATGTTCTGATGTCTACATCATCTTGCATGAATGTTGACATAACAAAGAAAGATAACTTTGTTCCTGCAAGGATTGTAGACATTGTGTTTGCAGCACAAAATGCAGTAAAGAAAAGGCCAGCCTGCTACAGATTTGAATATCCTACTGTTATGTAAAAATGGGTCAAATATATATCAGAACTGAGAATCATATTTTAAAGCAAACGGTAGTACAGTACCTTCAACTTAGGAGACAATGAAATTTCCAAAAGACGTGTTTCTTAAAACGATAACAGTTTTGCAAAGTATATTTATCGTAATTAGTGGATGAATTCCAAGATAGGTCTTAAACCATTAACATTCAACACCATAAAAGCCATTAACTTCATTCTTTACAAACTTAATATCTCAAACTTCTGAGAGTAACATCCTGAGTGTCTTTTGACTATCTATAGTGGAACTTTGCACCTGATCTTGTATTAATTGAGTAGTTTATTACTTTACATGGTGAGATTGAAGAAAAGTTCTCGCATACTCACACAAACCAGATCATTTTGATGAGTCCAGTGAATAGCAAGCTGATGGTTCACAATAGACAGTTCGACAGACCATGTAAAGTAACTCTAATGAAACCTAAAGATCGAGTGACACTGTCGTCAAGATGGCGGCTTTTTATATCTTAGCGAAGGTAAATTATTTGCCGTTTCTTCGGGCTGACGTCAACCGTGTTATGATACCTGTATGTGGCTACAGGAGCCGATGCTTATTTTCGTTGAGACCTTGCCCTCCAGCAATGCTGTGCGGAACTTAGTCCTACTTTCAGAATATTTTGATCTGTGTGGTCGGTTGAAAATCTAAAATTAACAAAGGAGAACGGTTTTACTTCCGTGCCACCAGATCCAAAATACTTCTTTGAGGACAACAAACCGTTGCCTGTACTAATAGATGTATGCACTAAGTCACGCACTCTAATTCATGAGTTCTTCTTGAATTACCAACTTTGATCGTAATTTACAATAAAGACATTGTTGCTAAATTGATTAAATTTAAGCGCCCTAATACTTATTATATATGACACTACGTTTCCGCAAGGAATGCCCGACATGTTTGTTGAAGTTGATGAAACGTTTTTCACTCACATACAAGCTAACCAAAGCATCATCGAGTCTCAATCCCGGAGTAGCAGTAAATTCGGAAATAGGTAACAAACGTTTCCAGCACCTTCTGGATGAATTAGTGTACAACAATTGGATCATGGTTCTATTGTAGAGAAAGCTGTACATCAGAGAAGAGAAGTTTGTTCTGTTCCTGTCGTCCAGGAAAGCATAAAAAGCTTCCCAGTGCGTGAGGATGGACTTGATCAATTTTGTATAACCCGCCTTAACAGTATTGATAGTACCGAAGAATTTTTCTAAGTCATCAAGTTGATTGTAATATTCTCTCATGGCAATGCAAATAGGGAGAATGGTTTCTCAACAGAGAATGTATTGCAGAGAACATGAAGGAGGAGACGCTTCTGGCACATAGATGCGTTTATGATTCTGTAACTGCAATGAGAGGACTAGAAGAAGTCTTAGTAACTAAGGCATTGATACTCGCAGCCAAGAATTTTCATTCTCGTTTTCTTAAAGCTCGCAAAGAAAGAGAAACCTAAGTCAACAAGAGGAGGAGGCGTGGATGAAAAAAATGTTGAAAGCAACTGTAAAGGATTTAGAAGCCAAGAAATTGGAGTTGTTAGAAGACACGGAAAAGGAAGCCGAGATAATTAATGAAAATATTGTGTGTTTGAAAGAACAGTTGTAAGAAGGGTAGTGATCATAATTTATTTTGACATACAAGAGGATTTGTGAGTGAAACTGATTTGTATTGAACATACGGTACTCCAATACTAAAATATGGTGCTCGTTTTACGGAGGATACATTTTAAATTATTGTGATCGAGTTGTTTTGTTAAGAGGACATTACTGTACGTAGTGAGAGAGACTTTCCAACTGGATTATATTGGAGAAAATCAACACAGTTTGAAATATTCATTCGCAGTAAGTACTCTTTCCAAAAGAGTTAATGTTATTCGTTACACATGATCCGAAGCGTGCCTTTATAGTTTCATTTACTATAGTTTATATGCAGTGGTCAGAATATGCCGATAATAAAATAGTCAGGGAAATTTTGAAAATTTGATCAGGGAAAACCTGGAAAAGGCAGGGCATTGTATAAAGGCAAATGAGTCGCCATCCTGATATACTAATTAAAGTTAAAAGTAAGTCATTTGTGTGCCTGTAACCCCTTGTGGTTGGTATAACCTTTGATTCTTTTCATTGAAACAACTTCCGACGTTTACTAAAACTCCATTTAGCTTATTCTCGTAAAATAAAATATTCTCGTAAAATAAAATATTCTCTTAATATATATATAGGGAAATTGAAAGGTAAGAGAAGCAAAAGATATGACTAAATGATGTTAGTTGGTCATGTTATGTCCTTGTACACATAACAGGGCATACTAACATCGTTTAGGTTGTATTTTTCTTTCTCTTATTCTTGTTTAATCCCCCCGAGATTAAGCTCAACGGAAATCCAACGAAACTACGAGAGTTACTTTAAAACAACAGAAAAAACCTGTTACATCAACAACAAACACACAGAAAAGTTAGTTACAAGCCTCCTACACTCAGCATCTCTGTTAGTAAATGAAGTTGTGTTAGCTTTATCTGCTTAAGAGACCGAATGTGAGCTTTCGTGATGGTAGTAATTGATATGTTTGTAACGTTATCAAGTCCACGAATTTGTGAGGAAGGGACGTACATATTATTTTCTGTCTGTACATTGTTCCTAAGATAAACAATCTGTCTGTATGTATGTTCTGCCTTGCTTGTTCGTAGGAGAAACAGCCCGGCGTCTTGACCAATTTTGGCCATTGCACATACACGTTACCGGTCGGGTGCAACAGCTAGGTACACAAATGGATTTTACTAGTACGGCCATAATTGTAGTACTACTTCCCTGTTTTACTTATTATTAAAGATGTTGGAGCATTACATCTTACACTGCAATAAAAAAATTTCCTCGTAATATGCGTAAGGTAACTTGCAGGTTCTTACAGATAATGTTCTGTGTTCTTGTTGATCAGACTTTCTACATTTGTAGGTTGCGTTTTTACACTCAACAAATTGCGTTTCTTTTTTTCTTTTTTTTAATTGCAGATGATGGTCCAGAATTACCAACAAAGGCAAATGAAGAATTTCGACCTTTTATCAGAAGATTACCAGAATTTAAATTTTGGTATTCCGTTACGAAAAGTACTGTCATAGCGATGATTTGTACATTTTTTGATTGTTTTAACATCCCTGTCTTTTGGCCAATTTTAGTAATGTATTTCATTACGTTGTTTTGTGTCACTATGAAAAGACAAATTAAGGTAAGTTTTGTTTTTGTATTACCGGTATATTTGTTTGTTTGTAAGTGAATGTTTTTTTTAAAGAACTCAAACCGGTTTCTGTATCCTCAAAATTTGAAAGGGGAAAGATGTTTGAAAACATCACATCTCTCATGTCTGCGCATTTGACGTGTACTGAATGGTGTAGTTAGGGGAAAAAAACCTATCTGCAACAAAGGTACTTATACCAACAGTATTTGAATTTTCTAACACGTACATACGTTTTTCGAGTTAAAGATGGCTTTAAATTTCGTTTTTCAAACAATCTGTCTTTCAGGTATAGAGACCAAATACCCCCAGTGTTTCGAGGATTCAAATTTGTTTCGCCATGTTTACATTCAGAAAAAAATTATTAATTGCGAATAGTTTCAGATGGTTTTCTATGACAGCATTAAAGTGTACTCGTATCAATAATACACATTCAGTATTAAGCATTTCATAATTTTATTCTATTAACTGGGTTTGTTCAGAATTCGTGAGGTTCTGTGCGGTGTATAAAGCGTAATTCTATCGCAGTGCCGTAAGTTTTGTAGTTGTTTCCTACTTTTATTATAAAGCTATGCCGTAAGGTGGCATATAAAATTGTTTAAAGAAAAAAAAAAAAAAAAATGTGAGATTTGTTCACACAGGCCTGATTGACATTTTCTCCTGTTCTCTGTCTCATTACGTGAATTCTGGGATTGTACCTAGGATAGACCCATGTCTCTTCTTCCTTCCACCCCAAATATGTGCTCGCCGATGGACATTATCTCTCAAACATTTAATTAATGCCTTTGCAGCGCATATTTTTTATCTGTGTGTGTTAGCGCAAGATCAAGTGCAGACGTGGTATTTCTATAACTGAAATCCAAATACTATGATTGTGTGGACAGTGTCTCTACATGGAATTGTGTCCTTAAATATTTAGTTCCAAATAAGTGAATATAAAACATTGTCTTTCATTAAAGAAATCATCGTAAATAGTTTTGATATTTGAAATCAGCTATAAATCGTGTCTATTAAAATTACTCTCGAGATGTATTATACGTATAAACATTGATTTCTTTGTACTTTTTTTATCTTCTGGGATAACCAAGTCCAGTGTTCGTTGAAATAGTGTTCATACTTACGTCCTTTCTTCAACTGTTTGTCAACCACTTAGCTTTCGAAAAAAAAAAAAAAAAAAAAAGAGTCTGTAGGAGACTTTAGATTGGGTATAACAACGTTCTCAGAATGTAATATTGAAATTTTAAGGATGTGGTGTAAAGATAAAAGCCAACTAGTCGTACACTGTAAAATAATGAGGTGGTGGGTCTCATGGTCGTTCCAGTCGCCTATCCACTAGACGAGGATCTCTAGATAAAGATGGACATGGAGATGAACATAAAGATCAGCATGGTGCTCAGTATGAATGTAACGCTGAATTTGAAGGGAGGCACAAAGCATTAAATAATGTGAAGCCATTACTGTATTTTAATAATCTGCCGTGGGACCGGCATAGTATTAAAAAGGTTCAACATGAAAGTATTCTTTCTAGCTTAAAAGATTCATGTTAAATTGAACTGATTCATTACGAAAGCACCTAAATTAAAAGCGAGAAGCGGTTGCAGTTCGCTTTGTTAAAGATTACGTTTCGAAAAATTTAGAGTAGTGAATTATTACAATGTATAAAATACTGTGTACATCACCAATAATGAATCACTTTCTTATATTATTTGACTTCCAGTTTCCCAAACGGACATACTTTTAACATTTATCTCTTGTTCATAAATCTTTATTTCCAATTCAAGATATCGACTGTTGTGTTTGGTATAAATATTCTTCGAGAGGAAAAAATTAATCAGTAGGAAAACAATAAATTTAGTGATTCAAACCTGAAATGTGTCACAGCCTAGTAAGCACATTTTGTTATTGGAATAATGTATTCCATGCTCTAAAATCATTCAGCAATGCGTACCCTGGAAAAATTACTTTCTTTTGTCTTCTTAATAACTGAAACACTTCGTTTGTGGAAGTACTTTTCGCCTTCTACCAAAAGGCTTCGTCAGCGCAAATGACTTTATTGTGTTAAAATATGTGTTTGTTACGTATATTTGGAAATGTCAATAGAGTACAAGTATACTAGAAGAGAAAAAGAAAGGTGTAAGCAACTTAAAATTGCTACTTCGCCATTTGAAACTACGACGACAAGTGTTTTACAACTGTTGCCAATTTGGATTTGACTTGTGGCCTTTAGGCATCTATGGCTCAGGATGACAACTGTTGCCAAGTCATGAGATATTGAACCAAGCGCTTATGAAACTATTATTAATCAACGTGTAGGGAGGGATACATCAAATAAACCTAGTAATATTCACGTTCATGTTGAACAACATGATTACCGTTTTCACTAATACTTGATGTGCGTTTGGTTCAATACTTCGTGACTTCACAACAGTTGTAAAATATCTTAGATTATAGTTCGAAACATGGTGATGTAGCCTTTAAATAACTTATATACATTTTTTCCTTCTTTCTTTTAACATATTTGTACTCCTCTGTTCACACTTTTATTTCTATTTCTGACTACATTTATACATACAAAACACTTTTTAACACAATAAATAGTCGTTCTCATTGATGAAGCCTTCTGGTAGAAGGCGAAAAGTACTTCCGTAAAGGAATCTTTATCAGTTATCAAGAAGTAATAATTGCAAGGTACCTATATTTTAATAATAAATTTGTCCTTCGTGCATAGATCTCTTTATTTATTTATTTTTTTATAAGCTTTTTGGAACAATTTAGTTCAGAATACTACATTAGCAAATTATCCTGTTTTCAGTGCAAGGTCATTGACAATGTATGAAGCTCGTTCTGTCAGTTCTTAATGTGATTTGTTATTTTCACTCTATTCCATTACTAATTTTTATTGTGTTTGTATTGCTCATAGTCTTTCCGGATTTTACGCTGCTTAGTAAGCTGGTACAAGGCTAATTAATTAGTACTCGAATTTTATGTACCACACAGCTGAAATACAGTTCCCGTACAATACTAGCGTACGTGGAGCCGTAAATTGATCTCAGACATCGAGATGACATGCACATGAGAGAGATCGAAATTAGCTGTGTACCAATTTTGGTACAAAGTGATTGAATGAAGTATAGTTCTTTATATTGTGTTCATTTTATACATGCAGTGTTGAACCAAAATGCCGTGTTTTCGAAATGAAGCTGATTCAAAATATTCTTTAATTGGAAACATCGATAATCAAAAATATGAACTTGGAACAGGCGCAAACAAAGCCCAAAAATATCGGCATGTTGGAGTTCTGCGTTCTGATAGATCTTAGTTCAATTTTGTTTCAGTGCTATCATGCTAAACATGAGTGGATAGGATAGTGTAATTTCTTTGTATGTGATTCATTCACCTTGAGAAAAGAAGCGAAATTGAAGGCGGAAATTAAGTATAATAGATTAATGGTGTTATGTATTCGATTTAATAGACCTGTTAAAATAAGTAACCTATCTTAATGTAGTCAAGTGCATTAAACCATTGTTGTTCTTTTCTTTTCAGCATATGATTAAGTATAAATACTTACCATTTACACATGGGAAACCAAAATACCAAGGACATGAAGATACTGGAAAGGTGATTAGCACTAAGTGACATTAAATTCAAAAACTTTAACCTTTGTATATGTAGTAACGCAAGTTTCCCAAAGTAATAAGTTTCACTTGCATCAGAACTGATTTTCTTTTCATCATTTTTATCATCACTCCTTGTAATATAATCGGTAACAAGCTTTTCAACAAATGTTTGATAGCTTGTATTTGGTTATGTTGGAGGAATTTTTGTTCCAAACTGTATGCCCTTTTGTACAGTGTACTTCATTACTGCGCAGACAAAGTTTCTTCTGAGTGTCTGTTAAGGCATTCTTATGCATGTGAAGCCTCGTCGGGTGATACATTGAAGTAAAAAAAAAAAAAATGAAACCTATTGCTGTGTGATTAATGCATGAAATCAGTACAGAAAACTCGATAATATTTCAAAATTAAGTTGTACAAATCTCTATAATAATGAACTGAGGAGGGGAAACATACTTTGACTATTCAATAATATAAAAATGCATGTTAAAGTGATGTACAAGTTAAAGAAAGGTTTTATCAATCGATGTTCCTTATATTCGAAAACGTTTTTATGATCATTTTGTTCAAAATGGAACTAGAGAGAACTGAGAAGCGTGTAAATTTTTGTGGGAGAGAAATTTTGAAGCACTGTATATGTTACGTAGGCTAGATGTGAGAGCTTTTTTAAAAAAAAGCTAATTTATTTTCTGTGGAAATTATGTTGCAGGAACTGCCTGTTGTAAGTTCCATCTAAAACGTCAAAATTGGTTGTGGTATTTGTTGCGATCACATAGAAAGAAGTCTGTGGAAGGAAACCAGTTGATTCTTAATTGCCTAAATCGTTTCTGAAAGAAAGAAAGAAAAAGAAATCTTGAATTGTTTACACTTATTGTAACTTATTTGTATAGAAAAGTAAATGTCGACCTGGTAATTTGAATACTTATGTAATAAATATGATTTATTATTTAAAGTTAGTTTCTTTGCAGCCGATCTACCTGATTTATCATAACGTCTTCGGGAATCACCAGAAATGTAAATTATTTCTTCTTTGCACCATGCATTAACGCAGGTTTAGATTTTGGGGATTATATCTATTGCGGGAAAATTTTTCATTTTAGTTCAGTGTTAATAGTGGTGCAAGTACTTGTTTTGAATCGTGAGTAGGAATCGTGTGAATGAATATAAAATAGTCATAACGAAAATATCAAAATGGTATGTGGACTGTACTTTGCGTTGTCTAGTTCGTGATAAACATTTTTCTAGCTTTCCGTATTACGGAGGTAATTTTATGATCCTAGGCATGGATATTTCTTCGCAACGAGGAGAATTTTGTATTCTTGGCTTTGCTGCTTGTCTTCTTGAATACGTTACTTAGAATGACCAATGGTGTTTTCTTTATGGTGCACTCTTTCTCATTTCTTCGTTCTGTAGGGCTATCACATTTATCCCTAAGTTGTAGCCTTCATCTGGGTTTAGAAAATCTTTTTTCGTATTTTAATTGCTTGCTATATTATTCTCTGTCAATACTCTCCACTTCTGCGTAGTATTACCATATTGTGTGTCATTGTGAAAGCATCATGTTTCATAGCATTAATATTGTTTGTTGGAATAATTTCGTGTTTGGCAAGAAGTATCGTCAGACAAAGGATGCATCTGGTTTTCAAGTAATATATATTTAGTGCTGCGAATGAATCTTAAAGTTGTAGACAGTTTATTTATGTAAAATAAAATACATACTTCATAATTTCGGTGAAATAAACTATAAGAAATGTTTTTTGCTGAAAGAAATTACTATCTAACCATCCAAAGTAATCCTTTATGACTCCGCTCACGAAGTAATGCCTGAACGGACCCCGTCAGTAGCACCCAGAAGGGTTGTCCTGGTAACTGAGTAGTACAGCATTGCCGGAACAAACGAAGAGAATTCCGTTAACGTTTGTCCCAGGATCATTCGCAAGAACACCACCCGCTTTACAATGCTATATGGCGGGGTGATTTCTCAACGACATACAGGCGTAATCAAAAGGATTACGTAGGCTGCCCGGGCAGTAGTGGTTATGCAGCGAAATTTGAACTAGTCTCAGGTTTCTCATAAGCACATTACTTTGTGTAGAAATGTATTTTGTAAGAAATAGTGGAGTGCACTTTATGAAGACGGGAATTAATTTCGAACCAAAATTAATAGTATTTGAAAATGGAGAAAGAGAGTACGATATGTTCTTTTTCATCTCCGAATCATTCTATAAGAATTTGGTGAATAGTATTTTGGGGAAAGGTTATAGCAGTAGTCGGTGATTGGATTGGATAATCAGTTTTTAAAGTATTACTTATTTCCCACTTAGTTTTTCTTCAGAAGATATGTAAATACACAACATATTTTCTATTTAGAAACAAACTTTAATTTTCATAGAGCACTATTCTAAATTCAGAAACTCGTTTTTTTCTTTCAGTTCTAATAAAAATTAATGAAAATTTTATATAAAAAAATAGGCAAGGTGAGATAGAACTAATTGTACTTAAAAAGCTATTTCATGTTCCTACAGCTACAAGTCCGACAAAGTTGAGCCATACACCGTTGGATTCGTCACGATCTCCCAAACAGTAGGGAAAATTATGACTTTGACTCTAAAACTGACAGGTCCTTTTCATTTACTTAGTTTTCTCCATTTTTCCTATGTATTTTCACATGGTATGTCCCCACCCCCAGATCTCAGTAACTACAAGTCACACAGAGATGAACTATACACCGTTGGATTCGTCTTGGTCTGCAAAGGTGAGGAAGGCTATGAATGCGACTCTACAACTGGCAGGTCCTTTTCAATCGCTTAGTATTCTCCATTTGTGTTTCTACGAGACTTCAGTAACCACAAGTTCGACAGAGATAAGCCATACACCGTTGGAATAGTCATGGACACCGATGGAAAAATCTTTGACTCTGAAACTGGCAGGCCCCGGCATTCGCTTGGACTCCATTTGTCCCTACGACTTTTAACTCTTTTGGATACGTTATAACATAATTTGAATTTATACGGGGCACTGTGGTTTTGTCTACAATAAAACCATTCCTTAGCTTGTTTCGATTTGAGGAATCACCTCCCGTAGTTTGTCGGTGTACAGTAGTTTTAAAACAAGCTGTATATATATATATATATTAAATTAGTAGCAGTAGTAGTGTATTACTTCGTTTAATGTTCCAAAGTATTGGTATTACAGAAGAGATTTAGCCGTCCCAAACTTTGCATTCTTGTAATGAATCTTCAAATAAATTTACAATTTAGGAATGAAGATTCAAAAGTGAAGAAAATTCATTAAGTAAGCACTTTCGTGCAAAAGCAGTATCTTAGAAATACCGATTAATTTATTTAGTCCATTAATATTATCGCTCTTAATGTATAAAGTTCATTGTTTTAGAATAAAATTGAAGATCACAAATACAACTTAGGGTAGCTCGTTGGTTATTGTATGCAGAATAATTCACATTAATACTTTGAAAGCAAGGAAAGAAATTAAATGTTCATTTCAAGAGTGAAGATAGTTCCACTATTGACTGACCTTCTGCTGTGACTTCAAGAACTTTCTATACTTCGGTTCTGTTTTGGGGCCCTTACAACATAATTGGGCGGAAACACATTTTTTGGCGCTCCATATTTTTCGTCTCAACAGATGTCGTTACTGTTTTTGTTATGATATGGGCTCGTATATGTAGTTTGTAATCCACTTCACTTCCAAAACCTGGAATATCTATCAGTGAATAATATGCCAATGCGAAAATAGAAATTACTTTTCCACCAACCGAATAGATGCAAATACAGAATGATCAAATGTAAGTGATCAACTTATGTAAAAAAAAACGTACATTGGATGAATGTGCGCTAAAAAGGTCAAGAAATTTGAGAACTTGACACTGCTCTCATTCGTACCTTCTACCTTCTCTGAAGTTGGTGTTCTGTTTCGTGAATATTTGTTTACTATTGTTCGCTGTTTAAAGGTATCCTTCTTTGTCTTCCGTGAAATTTCATATGTTCTAACATGTATTTTTTTTGTAAGTGTAGAAAATACGTGCATATATAAAAGGAAAAATTGAAGGCACTTAAACGTTAGTGGACTAAAGCGTACCTAACAATATTTCAACTAATACAAAAAGAAATTAAATTGTTACTATCAATTTCGGAGTAAATTTGGGGCAGGCGAGAAAGAATGCGTGGATTCACGGAATCACAGCTCTGTATAGAAGTTAGCTTACGAGAAAATTGATATGAGCAAATCGGACATGTTTGCTTTCATGTACCAACAACTAGGTCATTAGGGAGAGATGGGGAATAATATCGAATTGATATTGTCTATGTGATAGGATATGAAGAACTGTGAAAGGTGGATAATATCAAGAGGGTGATGTCAGAATCGAATAATGAAAAAGAAATTCAGTAAAAAAACAGGAAAGCAAAAGATATTACGAGGGTGTTTATGACTGTGTCTGTCTTTTTACGATATTTTATCTGTCCTTGAGGAAGGAATCTAGATTATTCAAGTACCTTTATCTTATCTAATATACTTTATTCAAGCTTAATTATTACATACTACATCATACTGTACAGTATGAGCATCGAACCCTTTTTTTTTCTTTAATTAGTTTCCAAGACACCCTTCTTGTAACCAAGAATAGCCAAAAAGCACCGTATTTTTGTATCCATATATTTTTGTTTATTTGGTTCTTTATTGTAAGAAGAAATAGCCGAAATTCTGCAGTTTATAAAGAGATCCGTATTTTTCTGAATAGGTTGTTGACGTGAGTTCAGAAAAGCCTAAATCAACAGAGAATGAGACAATAGAAATAGTTTAGTGGAGCGAAGCAAGATGAAAATGGAAACCTTCAAAAACAGGACACACGACCGCACGTGATCCAAAGAGTAAGGATGGTGTGTGTTTATATATATGTATAATACGTATGTGTATGAATGTGTTATGAATGAGATGATTTAGTTTGAAACAGACAGTGAAAGTGATTAACTTTAGAATGAAACAAACAGTGAATCAACGTTGATAAATTTACGTCCTACAAGCGTATTGTTGTTGCCTCCGTTCCTTGCATATACCAGCAGCTTCTTAATTTGATATATGAGTTAATTCTAGGTGCCCGTGCTGCTTCGTTATTTCAATACTCGTTATTTAATGTGAACATGCTAATTGTAATGTCATAATACAATCAACAAGTCATTCTAAATTTCTTTCTTGTGTTATTTGTCATTGTGGCGTTGATTATGGGTAGTACTAAAATAAATACTATTGAGATATTGTAACTTTTAGTAATAGTAAACTTTCACGTAACTGGTTTTTGTTTTAAGAAAGTTCAGTCAATTTATCGCAATTTTAATTCTTAGTATTGTGGTCAATTCTTACATAAAAGATAAGTGCAAAAAGTCTCTAAAGTACCATGTTCAATGTATACACACGACTTACACCAGCGCACATTAGTTTTACGGTAGGAGTGGGCACACCGAAGTTTTTTTTTTTATTTATTATTAGCAAACCTTTTTTTTTTCTAAACCTCTTTCCTTCTCCCGACTTCTTATTCCAACCTAGTTTAAATTTACTTTTTTTTTCCTTCTTTTAGTTATTTTTTATATTTTTTTTTTTTTTTTTTGGCCAAATATCACTTTTTGTATTTCAAATTACATATAGTTGGATTTCCTGTATTAGGAAAATTTGTTTTGTGCTTTCCCATCCATAGTTGGCAGCAACATACGTCATTACTGCAGTATAAGTCAGTTTATCATAAAGATGTCATGAGTTCCTTCCATGAAGGTGTAAAATACCAATTCAAAGTAAAGCTCCAGATGTAACATTTCGAGGTACAGGATTAGTAAAATAATTTCAATTTATACATACTTAGTCTGTGAAAAAAAAAAAAAAAAAAGTTTAAAATTTGTATGTTGGAAAAATATTTGTTAATTTTGCATTCATGTTAACCTTTATATATCGTCGTTATTTAGAACACGTAACATGTTTTGCCGAAGTTCAAGCAATATGAACCTATTTTTTATACTATTACAAGGCATGTAAAGAAAACAATAGTGCATAATGCGGTTAATAGGCAATTATCAGCTGCAAACTGGTTAATGCAATTGCCAAGTAGCGAAACACAGAGAATATCAATTCAGTCTCTATGTTCAATGTAATGTGAAGTTAACGTATATTGCATAATACAGAACTGGTTCTAGTGTGCATTCTTGTCTACTTTTTGATTCTTGTGAGTTGGAGAAGGAATATTTTTTATTTAACCCAGACTGGGACATTGGTAACTAGCTTACTATTTATCAACAGATTAGTACGAAACGATGAGAGGAACAGGGAGATAAGAAAAGAAATCGATAATGAATGTGTGCGGTAACTAGTAACCTTTATCATCTTTGTTTCATAAAAGAAAGTAATGTTTGTAAATAATTAACTCGAGATAAATATTCCGAAGCAAAACAGGACTGTGACCTTAGGTACTACTGAATTAATTAAGAAAACGTGTCTGTAAAAACTAATAAGACACTCCCTAATAAATAAATAACATCTACACTCATCAATGCACTTGCAAACAAAAGAGAATCAATCTAAAGTGAAACTTTTAATTTCATCTGAATGCATCCAGACTTCTGTAAGAAGCTTGTAAATGAAAACCACAGGGAAAGAATGTGCTTTGTCCATTTTATAGATTTTACAGCAGAACGTTTTAAAAAGTTCGTAATCAACATTATGTAAACCTGCTCATCAAATAAAGATTTCCTTGTAATAGACGGATTATGCATATTCTCTCTGCTTGCATATTAAATAAAAAGGCACTTCAAAGAGGTAACAGGTGGTACTCTTTATCTCAATTTGGCGGGGGAAAAGGTGGGGGGGCAAAGCACGTTCTTTGCCTGTGATCTTCGAGTGGAAATACAATACAGATAATACTTAATTTTATTGTTATTTACACCGCGCACTTAATATATAAAAATATCACTTACATGCTCCTTCATCACAATGGTTTATTAACGATGTACAGAGCAAGAGGCGTAAGGCTCAAAAATAGAGGGTGCATCTACGTTATGTCGATTTTTCTGCGGAGATATTTTAAAAGTTTGGAGTGCAGACCAACACTGGGAAGTCGAAGTGGAGTATGGATAAATCACTGCATAAGTATATATGGTGCCAAACGAAAACTTCCCATGTCATTTACTTCGTAACTGACTACTTTCTTTAAAATAACATTAGACCCATCCATTTTGATTTCGATGGGAACGCACCATTATGATAAAATTTAGCATGCTGACTCGCGGCAAAACGCTCAATTTTCTTAAACAGCAACGTGGGTCGAGTGATATGATTTAAAAATTCTTTATTTATGTAAAAACGTTATTTGCATCGTAGAATTTCGGTGAATTCTTTGCCAGAAATAGCTATTAAACTTGCTCTGTATTATAAATTAAAATGGCTTAGCAATCGGAAGAACCTGGGAACGATCCCAGCGGCCGCCTATTCTGACTTAAGATTTTTCCTAAGTGACACCAGGCAAATGCCAGGATCGTACCTACAAACTAGGCCCTGACCAACTACCTTCCGATGTCCTTTTCCCTACCCTATCCCGATCTAAGCCTGAGAAGCCTAATGGCCATAAACACATTTTTATAAATTCAAAAGTAAGGCAACAAAATACCCTATTATGGTATGTTATGAATGCCTTTTGTCACCCGCCGTACAACCGACTTCTGAAAGCATCAAAGTGATCAATTTAATCGTGCTACTTAGTCGTGCGGTCTAAGGCGTGAGGCCAGTGTCTCCAACGTTGCGGGTTCTAATCCCGCCTGGGGAGTGAATGTTCGTAGATTTTAATGTAAGCATTGCTTTCATGTAGTCGGGACGGGGCGAAGTCAGAAGTTACTAAAATGGCCCATACAAAATAAAGGTTTTAATCGTGCTGACTATCTACTCTAGAATAAATTAATACTTTCAATTATATAACAGTTCCTAACGTGGTTTCTTCCAAATAATAATTGAAATTCCGTAATAATAATAATAATAATAACTTTAGAATGACATGCGCAAATTTAAGTTTAGCCACTAGGCTACAGAGAATAGCAGTACGTTAAATATATCCCAGTGATGTTTCCATGAGCCCTTTTCTACTCTATAATGAGTAGAGAAGAGAGTTCCTAACGTGTATTAGGGTAGAATATTACCTCGCTCGCGCACTTCATAATGTTGTCAAACGCGATTCTTTTACAAATTATTCACTGAAATACCAGAATAATAATAATACATTTTTGTAAAATAATTTCAAAATTCCTTAACGCGATGTAATGTGTCACTTGTCCCATGTTATTCAAAAAACAAAACTTTTTTCCATCAGTCCACAGAGAATATGTCAGCATGCTTAAATTTGTCAAAATAATGATCCACTGTTAAGTTAAATAAAAATACGTGGTTGGAGATTTATTTTTTAAAGAAACCACTCTGTTACGAGGAAAGTGGAAGGGAAAGTTTTCGTTAGGCAACGCTGTATATGTATATAACACCACATTATTTGGAGTCCGTGTATCTTTCAGAAACAAAGCAAAAAAAAGACAAGCTGCATTTATCCCATTTCTTTTATGCTTGCATCAACAAGAAAGAAAAACATGAAAATGTATTAGCTAAATAAAAAAAAAAGGTTTTGTATACTGACAAATATCCCAAGAAATTACGTTACAAAATTCTGTTTCTAGTACTGAATACAGATTTACTAACTTAGGTTACTTCTTCACCTACAGTTCTTGTTAAGGGCAATGTGAAGCCAAGATCGCCAACAAAAGATGGCAGCACTATCTTCGTATATGTCTATTGTATTTTTATCGTTGAACGAAATTTCAATGCTGCTCCTACAAATTCAAGCCTAGAGAGTTCAAACTTTCAGGGAAGAAAGTTCATAACCAAT